>CAUYUJ010014420.1:210000-237500 GCA_963575745.1 Prorocentrum cordatum
TCGTCGTCGTCGTGGTCGTCGTGGTAGTCGTCGTGGTATTCGTCGTCGTCGTCGTCGTCGTCGTGGTCGTCGTCGTGGTCGTCGTCGTCGTGGTCGTCGTGGTAGTCGTCGTGGTATTCGTCGTCGTCGTCGTCGTCGTCGTGGTAGTCGTCGTCTTCGTCGTAGTCGTCGTCGTCGTCGTGGTAGTCGTCGTCGTCGTCGTCGTCGTCGTCGTCGTCGTCGTAATCGTCGTGGTCGTCGTCGTGGTCGTCGTCGTCGTCGTGGTCGTGGTGGTAGTCGTCGTGGTAGTCGTCGTCGTCGTCGCCGTCGTCGTCGTCGTCGTCGTCTTCGTCGTGGTCGTCGTCGTCGTGGTCGTCGTCGGCGTGGTAATCGTCGTCGTCGTCGTGGTCGTGGTGGTGGTCGTCGTCTTCGTCGTGGTTGTCGTGATCGTGATCGTGATCGTGGTCGTGGTCGTGGTCGTCGTGGTGGTGGTGGTCGTCGTCGTCGTCGTGGTATTCGTCGTCGTGGTCGTCGTTATCGTCGTCGTCGTCGTCGTCGTGGTCGTCGTCGTGGTCGTCTTCGTCTCCGTCGTGGTCGTGATCGTGGTGGTCGTCGTCGTCGACCTTCTTGGAACATGTCCTTTGCTGCCCCCGAGGGGCCGAGCTGCACCCCCGGCGACGCGAGTCCCCCCCGAGCTGGACACCGAGGCCTCTGGCCCAACAAGGCCCCGTGCCGACACGGGCTTCCCCACACCGTGTGGAGGATCGGCGACGCGCCGAGGAGGGAATCGAGAGAGGGCAGACCTGCTCGAGTCGGCGGGAGGGAATCGAGAGAGGGCAGAACGTCTTAGAAGGCGGCGGGCTTCGGAGAAGGCTTCGGTCGGGCATGTCCTCCTACATGCGGAGTTTGGACGAAGAATGGAAAGTACAAACAAAAAGCCCCAAATAGTCAACAATAGTCCAACAAACCATGCCTGGGCAATTTCTGGACTATCTGTGAATCTTCCTCCCGTGGAGGGACACGCCCGACGCAAGAGAAGGCCCAGGGAGCTGCTCAGAAGGCCAGAGGACTCGGCAGAACCTTCTGCGGAGGCCCGCCCCACCGCTGCCTTCCCTTCGGGGGCGCGCCGCCGAGGGCCCCGGGAGGAGGGGGAGGACAAGAAGGCCTCCGCCTGCCTCCGGGCCCGCTCGGCCCGCAGCTGCCGCCGCGAGGAGGCACCGCGGTAGTGGCGCTGGATGCACACTGCCGCCTGCCGCGCCTGTCGAGGAGGAGGAGGAGGAGGAAGAGGAGGAGGAGGAGGAGGAGGAGGAGGATGAGGAGGAGGATTAGGAGGAAGACGTCGAGGATGAGGAGGATGAGGATGAGGTGGAGGTGGTGGAAGAGGAGCAGTGTACACACAGGACGCACCAACGATGTTGCAAGAAACCCTCCCTCCCCAAATTCACCCCACCCACGGGTCCCCAAACGAACTATATGTTCATCGCAGGAAATTCCCCATTGGAAGACAACCGTCTGAGAATCCTCAATCGTGCCAAAACGCAATTCTTGGGACTTCAGCGTCGCGAGTCAGCATTGCTGTTGCGTTCTGGCAATCCTACATCGTGTCACAACACTGTTCCTGGGACTTCAACGCCGCGAATCAACGTGACTATTGCGTCTTGAAAACCTAAGTCGGGGCTTCAAGTATACGAGTCCTTGAAGCTGATACAAGCTTTGAGCTGACCGTGCGTGGCGCCAAAGCGAGAGCCACGGCTTGAAAAGCAACCGCCCTCCCTCCTTGAAGCTGTTGTGAACTTTTTGAGGCGCATGTGCGCGGCCTTACAGCGAGAGCCACATCTTCAAAACCGCCCACCCTCCATCCGAGAAGCTGTTGCCAATTCTCAAGCCTCAAGACCATAAGCGGTGAGAAAAGCCTAGGGTAAAACGCCTGGCCCGCCCTGCCGACACGTCTGGGGGTACGGCAGGGAGGAGTAACTTGTGAGGAAGAGGGATGGAAGATTAGGAGGAGGAGGAGGAAGAGGAGGAGGGAGGAGGAGGAGGAGAAGGAGGAGGAGGAAGAGGAGAAGGACGAGGAGGAGGAGGAATAGGAGGAGGAGGAGGAGGAGGAGGAAGATGAGGAGAACATTAATGCTCTTGTGTCTTTTGTTTGGCTTTTGCTGTTTGGTTTCTGCACTTGGGGTTCTTGCTTGTCTCCCTGACGAATCGGTTGGGTCCGCCGAGGCTTGTCCGCGTTGCCGCCCGCTGCCGCCTCGTTGCCGCCTCGTGCGCTGGGTGGGCCGGGCGAGGTTTCGCCGCGCTGAGGTTTCGCCACGTTGCCGCCTCGTTGCTGCCTCGTGCACTGGGTATGTTGGGCAAAATTTCGCTACGTTGCCGCCCGGTGCCGCTCGCTGCCGCCTCGTGCACCGGGTGGGTGGGTCCTGCGAGGTTTCGCGTCGTTGCCGCCCGTTGCAGCCTCGTTGCCGCCTCGTGCGCTGGGTGGGTCTGGCAAGATTTCGTCAAGTTCCCGCCTGTGGCCGCCTCGTTGCTGCCTCGTTGCCGCCTCGTGCACCGGGTGGGTCGTGCGAGGTTTCGCCACGTTGCCGCCCGTTGCGGCCTCGTTGCCGCCTCGTGCGCTGGGTGGGTCTGGGGGGGTTTCGCCACGTTGCGATTTCGCGACGTTGCCGCCTCGTTGCTGGCTCGTGCGCTGGGCTGGTGCGGCGAGGTTTTGCGTCGTTGCCGCCCGCTGCAGCCTCGTGCGCTAAGTGGGTCCGGCGAGGTTTCACCACGTTGCCTGCTTGCTGCCTCCTTGTTGCCGCCTTGTGCGCTGGGTGGGTCCAGCGCTTGAACAAGAACGAGGGCCCGCTGCGCGCACCGGGGCGGCGCCGCTGCGGCGCGCTGCAGGAGGCCAAGCAAAAATGGCAGCGGCTCCCCCCCGGGAGGTGGCGAGGAGAGGTAGCGCGACCTCGCCGCCCCGGGAGGGCCCCCATCTCCTGGATCGCCCCGCCTTGGCGGTACGCAAAAGGGGGTGGAGGGAGGGGGGAAGGCTTCTTGGAAGGAGGCTGCTTCTTAGAAGGCGCCGGCCTTACATCTATGGATAAGGCCCGCGCCTTCTAAGAAGCAGGGGTGCTTCTAAGAAGCCTTCCCCCCTCCCCCCACCCCCCCTCTGCGCGTGGCTGACCGCCCCCGCCCCGACTCCGCGCCGGGAGGAGCCAGTGCAATGCAAACAGCAGAGGCCCGCCGGCTCGGGGCCGCGGGCTGCCGGGCGGCGCGCGCTCGCGCAGCCCGCACCCGCGCGGGCCGAGGCGCGCGCTGCTCCGCCGTCCAAGCGCACCGAGCAGCCAGCGAGAAGCACGGCAACCAAACATAGAGCCGCTCAGGCCACACTCAACGCACAGCCTTTTTTGGGGGCGAGAGCGAACCTCTTCCGCTAAAAGCTAGGCGGGCTACGCACAGCTTTATTTGGGGGGACACACGCTCAACGCACAGCCGTGGGTGGAAACGCTGGTCCCGGCAGAAGAGCCGAGCGATCACGATGGGGGCGAAGGTGCTCGCCCGCCGGGCCTGGGCCACCCGCCGATCTCCAGGCCGCGGCGGGTGCAGCGTGCGGGCGGCCTGCAACGCTCGGGCGATCAGTCCGCGGGCGAAGAAGGGCCATAGGCCTACGGACCGGCAGCGCAGAGAGGCAGCAACATGCGAGCGGCGGCGAGTGGAGGGTCGTCCCCGCGCAGCACGCAAAGTGTGGTGGGCGCGGAGATGCCCGGATCTTCGACTGACCGGGCGCGGGTGTGAGGCAGCCACCGCCATCATCACCCCAGGGGGCATGAGGCAGCCTGGCACGGCCCCGCGGGGGCGGCGGCGCTGCGGATGAGCGGCCAATCGACTCACACTCGCTGCGGCCGCCTCAGCGACGTCGGCGCTTCCCGCTGGGAGCCCGCCCGACTGGAGTCCCCGCATGCGTTTCCCACCGCGAAGAGGGAGGGGCTTGCCCTTCGTGCTTTTCAGCTTCGCCCAGCGCTCGCGGGGCATGGGCGATCTCGAATTGCGAGGTGCTGCCTCCGCCATCGCTTCTACCTCGTCTTCGCGCGCACCCCGAGGCCTGGGCGCCTCTCGCGCCCTTCCTGCCATCCTCGGTCTGGTCGTCCTCCGCCGCCTCCGACGGGCTCCGCGCCAGGTCGGTGGCCTCTCCAGGGCTCGCGTCCCTCTCCGCCGTGGCCTCCTCCTCCTCCTCCTCCTCCTCCTCCTCCTCCTCCTCTGCCTCCTCAGGGTAGGCCGGTTCCGCCGCGGCTGCTTCCTCCTCCTCCTCTTCTCCTCCTCTTCTCCTCATCTTCTCCTCCTCTTCTCCTCCTCCTCCTCCTCCTCCACCTCCTCCTCCTCGCTCGCCAACGGCGGGTCGTTGTCCGCCAGCTCCCCGCTCAGGCGCAGTTGGTAGCGCCTCTTGCAGATGGCGTGCTGGCGCCCCGAGCAGTGCCGCCGCGTGTGCCCGGCGGCGCGCACCGACCCAGCGCACAGGGCCTCCCCCATGCAGTTCAACCCGCGGTCGGCGTGCTCGCCGTAAGTCGGCAGTGCTTCAGTGCAGGATGCGCGAGCACCTCGGGCACTCCTTGGCCTTCGCCTCCTCGCTCTTCCCACTGCGGCGCTCGGGCCCGCTGCCCGCCCGCCCTGGCCTGATGGGCGTCGGTAGCTGAACCTCAGCGGCTCGCCCCCTTTTCTCCGCGCAGCAACGCCCGCCCAACGCCTCCATCGCCGCCTCCGCCTGGCTCGCCGCCTGGGGCGTGCGCAGCGCCTGCCAGATGGGCTGCCCCGCCAGCGTGCTCCACCTCGCCGTGATGGGCCGTGGGCAATTCCAGCTCCGCCAGCTCGACGCCGGGGGTCAACCCGCGCTGGCGCGCGACTCCTGGGCCCAGTCGACCTCTCGGTTGCCCCGCGGGCGGCCCGCTCCGGAGCTTGGGCTGGCAGCCTGCCACAGCCACCTCCCTCGCTTTCCACGGCAGTGCGTTGGCTCGGGGTTGGTCCCGCGACTGGGCGTCGCGTCGACCCCGTCTCGGGGCGGCGCCGGAATCGCGGCCCCCGCAGGGGGGCCGCCCATCCTTGGCGGGGTCGCCAGTCTGCGCTGCTCCACCTTCGCCGTCACAGGAGCCCCATTCGGGTGTCGACCGCAGAAGGGTCTCGCACCCCTCCCCTCGCCTCGTCAGCGCGACCATGCTCCCAAGGTCGCGCGGTTTAAGCCGCGTGACCCTGGGGGGCGAGACCCCCGAGTGGGGGTCTCGCCTTCCGGCGTCCCAGGCGCTTCTGGATGCGGATCGGCGCGGGGGGCCCACTCCGGGGGCACCTCGGTGTCGCCAGGGCCCGGGTGACCCCCTGCAGCGCGTCTCCCCTTCGCGTCGTCCTGGCGCGAAAAAGCGCGGGGGGGGCCCCTTCTTAGGCGCCCCCCTCCTTCGCGTCAACACAAGGCGAGATTCGCCGGCCCAACGGGCCAGAGGCGTGCTAAGATCTCCGGTCACTGGTTAACAATATTATACTTCGCGCGCGCAGGGCGGCCCCTGGGGGTCTCCGGGCGAAAAATACCCCGGCAGGTCCGGGTCAAAGATGCCAGACCGGGCAATTTTTCGACACCCCTCACGAGGATCGTGGCCTCCGAGGGGGGAGCCGCAATCGACTACCCCTCCCGCCCCAAGAGGCCCCCAAGAGCCCCCCAAGAGGCCCTGGGGCCCCCCAAGACGCCGCCAAGGAGCCCCAAGAGACTCCCAAGAGGTCCCCAAGAGGCCCCCAAGAGGCCTTAAAGAGGGCGCCAGGGCCGGCGGAATCAGCGAAGCGATTGAATAAAAATGGGGGGCCCTCGGCCGTCGCTCTCAGGTGCGGTCCGCCAGAGCTGCCCCAACCCCGTGACTGGTGCCCTTCGCCCCCAGGCACTTCGGCTGGGCCCCCCGCAGGTCCGGCGCACGCGCCGCGGGGTCTCGCCGAGGGCAACCAGGTTGGGGTAAATGCGCGAGGCGCACCCGAGTGCGCGGGCCTGCGCCGGGCCCGGCGGTGCCGCGCCAGCGCCCAGGAAGTGGTTCATCATGCCCCCTGGCGCTCTTCCAGCTTGAATGCGGCAAGCGTGGAGGCGCCGCGAGAACCTGGGTGGGGTCTGGGTAAAACCGCTCCGCCTGGCCTGCTGCCTTTGGTCTCCCAGCAGGGGCAAGGCGCCGGGTGGCCCCCCCGCCGTTGTTCGCGAGCTGGCGTGCCAAGCGTTTCTCCCGTTTAAATCGCCAGCCAATTCGTGCGCGTCGCTCGTGGATGGCGCCGCCGACGTCCGCGCGTGGCCCCGAAGGTGGTCGACGCGCAGGTGGTCCGTCGCCTCCGCGCGGTGGGCCTGCAGAGCGTAGGGCTGCAGGGGGCGCGGAGGAAAGGCAGCCGAGCATCGGTAGTCCTTGTCGCGGTGCGGATAGATAGCGTCGTGGGCATGTGCTGCTTCCTCTGCGGCGGCCCAGGCTGGCCCGCCTGGGCAAGCCCCCCCCCTCCCCTCCGACCTTCTTTGCTGAGCGGGCGCGGGCCGCAGACGGGCTGGCGCTATCGTCCGAAACCCATGCGCGGGGTAGGGGGCCAGCCGCTGCGCGCAACATCTGGCGCTCTTCCCACTCCCCGGCGCCCATCTCGAGCGCCTCCGCCAGATGCGGGGCGGGCTCGAGCTCGTCGCGATAAGTGGCGGTGATTCAAATCGAATCGCGCGGTGCCGCCCCAGAAGATGCAGCGGCCCAGCCCCGCGCGGTCTGGGGCCACCCGCCCGCGACCGCGGTGCGCGCGCCAGGGGTGCGGTCGAGGGCGTGCCCTTAACGTCCTGGGCTCCGCGAGGGGGGGGCGCCCCTAGCCCATCCTGACGTGGGTGGCTGCGACCGATCGCGACGGCGCCGTGCTGCCCGCGAGCCGCGGTGGCGTCCTCCCGCGCGCTCGTGGCCGCCAGGCCCTCGCCTCCCTGGCTTTCGCCCTCGCCGCTTTGCAGCGGGGGCCCGCTGGCCGGTGCTCGCAACGGCCCGCCTCGCCGCCTCTGGGCCCGCCGCCGGCGGGCGGGGGCGGGGCGGGGCTGCCCCCTCTACGGACCTTCTCGGCCTGCTCGGTCTGGGCCTGGGTCCGCAGCTGCTCCGCGCGCCCGTGGACCTTCGCGGGAAGTGGCCGGGCCTCGTCCTTGAGACCGCCGCGCCAGACGATTTGCGTCGCGACGCTGTAACCCCGCGGCGTCGCCCGGCCAGCGGCGCCCGCCGCCCCGGCGGGCCTGGGCCCTGCCGCTCCGGCGGGGGCCGGCGGCCCTCCGGGGGGCGGGGCTTCCTGCCCAGCTTTCCGAGGGTTGCGGGGCTGGCTGGGTGAATTGAGCTGGCGGTGCAGTGGCCGCTTCATCTCCGCCTCCCAGCGCGGCGACCGCCCGCTGGCAATGCCCCTCGGGGCGCCCCAGGTCGAACGTCCGCGGCAGCCTGAGCAGGAGAGGAGGGCGAAGTTGACATCGGCGGCCCACGCATCTCGTCGACCCAAGACGAGCGGCGCTCCTCCCGCAAGTCCTTGGCCCCAGCGTCCAGGCATACTCCGCCGGGTGCTTCTCATGGGCCGTGCCCAAGAAACTCGGGGCCCATCGACGAAGCTGCCTGGGCTCTGCGGACATACTCGAAAATCTGGATCTCGCAGGGCCCCCACTTGAACCAAGTCGCCATGTGGGTCACCGGCCGCTGGCGCGGCTCGAGCGTGTAATTAGCAGACTGACAGGCAGCGGGCGTCGATGTCTTCGCCCCAAGCATGGTGTCGCAGTCGGCCGTCGATAGGTCGGGCGGGCCCGCCGCCCCATGCGCCGTGGCGGCGCGCCCCTGGGTCGCCCGGTCGATCGCCGAACTGGGCCGCAGGATGCTCCTGGGGGTGCTCTTGCTGTGCGCGCGCAGCGGTCGACCAAGTCCTTCGCGGTGATCCCCTCGCGGACCTCGATCTCCAGCGCGTTGCAGCCCCTCGCGAGGTAGGGTGTCCAGCTCGACGTCGTGGCCGATGTCGCCCCCTGCCCCTGCGTGGCTGCCGCAAGCCCTCCAGGCAGTGCAGCGTGACCCGGGGCGTCGCTGGCGGATCGCGCTGCCCGAGGCTGCGCCAGTGGGTCAGGGGCGGCCCCCGCGCATTCGCCCCTCGCGACCAGGGGCCAACGGGCTCTGGGGTGGCGCTTGAAGGCGCCGTCCCCGCTCTGGAGGGGGTTCCGCGCCGCGCTCCTGGTGCGCCTCCAATGTCGGTCGTCGTCCGAGTCGCTGGGCTTTAATCCGCGGGGGCCGTCTCGGCGGCCGTCCTCCGCCGCCTGCGCCCCGCGCGAGGCTGGGCTGGGGGTCCCGCGGCCGCTTGCCGAAGGGGCTGGCTCGTGCCGCCTCGCCCCCAGGCGTGCTGGGGTGCGCTGCTCGTGGCCCTCGATGATCCCCCCCGGGCGTCATCGGCGCGCGCCCTGGCGGATGTGGTCGGCCGCCTCCCCGGGCGTCAAGTCCATTGCCGTCGCCGCCGCGCCGAGGGCCTGGCCCGCGTCGTCTTGGCCACCCAATGCCGTGGCCCATGGGGCGAGGGCGTCCATCCAGGCCGACCATGGCGCAGAGGGCGGCCTCTCCAAGCTGGGCTCGCGGCTCCGTGCCCAAACCCCGCCCTGGGCGTGGCGGCTTAACGAGCCCGCCCTGTCGGTCTTCCGCTGTCGTAGACGGGCTGGCGCGAGCCGGCCGCTCCCGCCCGCCGCGGGCCCGCCGCTGTCCACCAATCGCGCCTGCCCGTTGGGGCCTCGGGAGCTGGTTGAGCCACTCCGGGTCGTGGCGCCCGTCGCCGATGGGGAGGGTGTTGCGAGCGATCTTCCCCCCGGCGGGCATCGTGGCCCTCGCTCCGGCCGCCGTGAGTTCGTTGGTGGGCGTGGGGTCTAGTTGGGCAGCCCAGCGGTGGCCCCCGTGCAGATCCCCGCCATCGCGTGCCCGGTCAGCCCGCTCGTCCCCGCGGTGCTGCTGGTAAGAAGCACCCGTGTATCCGCTGCTGGCCCCGCGTCCCGCGGTCTCCCGCGCCTGGGTCAGCAGGCCAGGCCCGCTCTTGCCCGCCCGCCGCGGGGCTCGCTGCTTCGGCTGGGTGCGACGGCGCCTCCGTCTGCCAGGACGGACTTCTGTGGGCGGGCGGGTCCGCGAAGGCCACTCCGCCACCGTGCAGGCGTGGGCCGCCTAGTTGTGACAGGGGCGCCCCCGGGGCCGGCGCGGCGCCGCCCCCCCCCCGGGTGCGACCCCTTCGCGAGCCCGAGCCGCCCAGTCGCGCCCAGGCGCGGCGAGGCCCCCCTCCGCGTGCGGCGTCGGGGCCCGCCCCGGAAACCCGGGTCGGCCGGCGCGAGGGGTCGCGACCGCCCCCCTGGCCGAGCTGGAGCTGCATGTGCGCCCCTCGCGGGCGCCCCCCCCGCTGAATCGCCTGGCCGCGCGGCGGTAAGTAGCCGGACTGCATTTCCGGCCCGCCAAAGGAGACCGATGCATCTGCGCGTGGTGGGCGCGCAGGCGCGCGCGCGACGGCGCAGGTGGGGGGTCGGCGTCGGACGCGAGGGCGCCCTCGACGAGCAGCGCGGCGGGCTCGGCCAGCCCCTGGTCGCAGCGCCCCTGCGGTTGCGGGGGGCTGGCCCCCGTTGGTCGCCAGCTGATGCCTGCCGGCCGCTCCTCGTCGTGGGGCCCGCTCTCGGACTCGGAGGCCAGCGGCTGCGGCGGGCCGTCGGTCCCGTTGATCAAGGGCTCGGACCTCGAACGGCAACGGCGCCCTGGGCCCCGCGCAGGACCCGCCGCGGGCCTCCCCGGGCCTTTGGCCAACCGACTCGCGCAATGCGGGCGGGCGTCGCGCGGGCGTGCTCCGCAAGGTGGACGAGCTGGGCGTGGTCGATCGCGGCGCGCTGGTCGACGTGCATGGGATGAGCGCAGGAATGCCCGGGCGCGCGACGCAGGCGCGCCGTGCCCAGCGCCGTGAGGTCTTGCCGCCGCTGCTGGCTGTTGCTGCTAAGCGCCTTGTCCAATCGAAAATTCTGCCCGTGCTGATCCAGGCGGGGTTTGTTGGTGACGTCGCACTTCACGCGGGCCACAAACCCGTTCTTACGCAGTATGTGGTTGGGTTGCCGCCGACTGCCGCGGCCTCGCGCGCGCTTTTGGTAATGTGCCGCGTGCCGCCTCCGTCTCACCGCCGATCTCGGTCCCCGTCAACGGATGTGCGTGGGCAGCGGTGGGGGGGGTAGGTGTGCGACGGGCCCCGGAAGCGCTCGCGCGCAGCGCTGCCCGAAGTGGTGCTGGCCCAGCGGGGGCCTCGACTCACCCAAAGGGCCGGTACTGAGCCATTTCCAGAATCCACGGAGCTCCCAGGCCCAGCACATGTATTTCCAGTTGCCTGTATCTGCGCCTGAGGCGGGGAGGCCGCCCACAGCGGGGGGGGTCGCCTGGTGGCGGGGTCTGCCCCAGCCAGGCCCAGTCCAACGCCCAATCGGGGACTCACGCCTGCTAGCCCCTCAACCACTGCAGTCCCGCCCCATGGGCGGGGGCACGGCCGGGCCATGGCCGCTGCCGCACTTTACACCAGCTGGCCCGCCAGGAAGGGGAGCCGCCTCGCCTTGCGGTTTGGCGGCCGAAACCCAGCCCAACGTTCGCCCAAAAACAAGTGCCCCGCACATCATCCGCTGGATCTGGTGGCCTCGCGGGCGGCGTTGCCTCTGCGGGGTTGCGGGCCCCCAGCGGCCCAGCCCACGCAGGTAGCCAACTCTCCGCTTGGCTGGCCAGGCCTCGGGCGGCCCACATCATGCGCCTGGGGGCGCGCCTTGAAGCCTACTGGCGGCCCGCCGAACTACCCGACTCAAACCTCCCGAGGCTGCGTGGCCAAAATGGACGAGCCCGAAACAGCTCCCCCGCTTCCGCATACTACATACGACGGTGGTATTGCATGCGGTCCCCCTGCCCATGTGGGCACACCCCATCACACGTTTCGTGGCCCCATAGAAGTGTTCCGCCGAAGCACCCAGAGCGGGGGGTGGTCTTCCATGCGGTCCCCCCGCCCATGTCGGCCTCCCTCCCGGACGTTTCGTGGCTCCATTGGGAGCTACACCGAAGCTTCCAAGGTGTGGCATTGCATGCGGTCTCCACGCCAATTTCGGCATACCACTCACACGTTTCGTGGCACGATGGGGAGTCCCGCCGAAGCTCGATCGTTGGGGGTGGTATTGTACGCAGTCTCCCCAGCAATGTCGGCACACCCCTCACACGCTTCGTGGCCCCATGGGGAGCCCCACCAAAACTCAATCCTCGGCGGTGGTATTGTACGCGATCTCCCCGCCCATGTCGGCACACCCCTCTCACGTTTCGTGGCCCTGTAGGGAGCTCCACCGAATCCCCGAAAGGTGGCGTGGCATGCGGGCGCCCCACCCATGTCGGCACACCCCTCGGACGATGTGTGGCCCAGCAGGGCACTCCACCGAAGGCTTCAATGGCAGGGCCCGCATGCGCCTCCAGGCCCACGGCGGCACCCTTCACACGCTTCGCGGCACAATCGGGAACTCCACCGAAGGCTCCAGTGACAGGACCCACATGCCCCCCCAGGCCCATGTCAGCACACCCCTCACACGTTGTGTGGCCCCATAAGGAGTGTCATTGAAGGCGGCAAGCACAAGTGCGGCCGTCATAACTGCAGATGGTTGGGTCCATCGCCAGGATCATCAATTCTTTCTTCTTCTTCTGCTTATTTTTCTTCTTCTGCTTCTTCTAGACAGAAAGAGAGAGAGAGAGAGAGAGAGAGAGAACAAGAGAGAGAGAGAGAGACAGAGAGAGAAAGCGAGAGAGAGAGAGAGAGAGAGAAACAGAGGGGGAAGAGGAGGACGACGAGAAGCTTTCCCGCCTCGACGTCCTTCTGAGCCCGCGCGTCCCGCACCTGCCGCCGTGCGCAGGCGCCGCGGTGGTGGCGCTGGATGCACACTGCTGCCTCCGCCTGCGGATGCTGACGATGACGACGACGATGATTATGATGACGATGATGATGCTGCTGCTGATGATGAGGATGATGATGATGATGGTGGTGGTGAGGGTGATGAGGACGCGTACTATGATGATGCTGCTAATGATGTGGTGATGATGGTGATGATCATGATGATGATGCTGGTGGTGGTGATGATGACAATGACTACGACGACGATGATGAAGATGATGATGGTGCTCATTGGGCATGGTAACGACGATGATGACGATGGCGATGATGATAATGATGATAACGATGATGTGGATGATGAGGATGATGATGAGGAGCGGAGCACGTTCCTTGGTCTGACGGATCGGGGAGAGGAGGAAGAGGGGCATGTGGAGGGGGGATGCAGAGGGGTGTGTGAAAGATGGGAGTTGGGACGGGAAGCGGAGGAGGAGAGAGATGATCTGATTCTACTCTATTATGTTATACTCCAGCTAACGAACACCATCGATGTAAGAACGATGAGAATCAGACTGGGATTATGATGGTGTGATGATGGTGGTTGTGGTGGTGGTGATGATGGTCATGATGATGATGATGATGATGATGATGATGATGATGATGATGCTGGTGACGATGATGTTGTTCATGATGCTGATGGTAATGGTGATTGTAGTGTTGATAATGATGCGGATGCTGATTGTACATATGAGGCCAATGATGGCGATGCTGATGATGATGATGATGATTATGATGATGATGCTGCTGCTGCTGATGATGATGATGATGATGATGATGATGATGCGGTTTCGGATGACGTTGGTAGGTGTTACGATGACGACGGGGATGATGATGTTGATTATGAGGTGATGATGCTGATGGCTGGTGCTGATGCTGCTGGTGGTAATGACGATGAAGATGATGATCATCATGGTGGTGGGAAAAGGAGATCCTCCGCAACCCGCTGCGCCCGCTCGGCCCGCAGCTGTCGCCGTGCGGAAGCTCCGCGATGGTGGCGCTGGATGTTCACGGCCGCCTCCGCGGCGCGGAGGGAAAGATACGGACAGAAGTCCGGGCCTACTTGAGGCCAGGTGGGTCAGGCCGTGGCCTCGAGCAATGGTTAACCAGGTAGCGGCAACAAAGTTGCAGGAGAAGTCAGGTCACGTCAGCCTGTAGGAGGAAAAGGAGGAGGGAGGGCTCTCCAGCTCAGGGTGTCGACGTCGGCGGGCAAGAGGGGGACGATGACGTAGCAGAGGGAGGGCGAGGAAGGACGGCCCCCAGATCCGGGCGACGGAGAAATTCGCGGCGGCAACTTTGTCGTTGTGTTCTGCCTCTGGAGGTCTTTACCTGGTCTCTAGACCGTCAAAAAGCTACTCAACATGAACATCAGACACTGGGGAAGTGGTCGAAGCACCAGGGGCCGACGTTACGAACAAATGGCAACGTCGGATGTGAGGGGAGGAGGAGGAGAAGGAGGATGAGGAGGTGGATCAGGAGGAGCAGGAGGACGAGGAGGAGGAGGAGGAGGACGAGGAGGAGGACGAGGAGGAGGAGGAAGAGGAGGAAGAGAAGGAGGAGGGTCCGTAGCCATTTTGGCTGCAGGCGCGCCGTTGCCGACTCGGGGGCGTGGGCCCCCCCCCGCCCAGCCCGCAGCACAGGGGCAAGGGGTCACGCAGCGGGCGACAGGCTGGGCGCGCCAACCTCCACAGGGGAAGGGACGCCGCGACACGCAGAGCCATAGCTGGGCACCAGAAGAAGGTCGGGGGGAACGAGAGGGGGGGATAGCAAAGGGCAAGGTAGAGAATCAGGTCACGTAGCTGACTTTCCCAGCGCCTCCCGGCGCCGGGAGGCGCCCATGCATCGAGGAATGGGCCCGGCGGCGGGGCCGAAACCAGCTGCATGCAGCAGACTTCGTAACCCCCCCTTTCCCTATCCCCCCCGTTTGTTCGGTCCGAGAATAACGTCGAGACTGACCTCCATGAGAAGGTTCCCGGCAACCTGCCGAGACGCCTCCGAGCGAGCTTTGCTCGTATGGGATACGCAGCCAGGGGGGGGGCACTTGCATCCGGGCGCGCGATGTTGCCAGAAGAGCAGTCGCCGCTCAGGCCAGATGCTGCCGCAACAGCCAGCCCGTGCAGACAACATACAGTGTCGTTCAGGCCCTCACCGCTGCATCACCGGCCACGGCCTCGACGACGCCCATGGTAACGACGATCTCGGCTTCCTTCGCCTCCCATCGTTCATCCCCGCGGCCGCCATCGGCAACGTCGAGGACCAACAGGAGCATCACGCCGAGGACCAGCAGGAGGACTCTTACAGCGTGCGCACATCCCCTTCTCCCCTCGAGCGCCTTGCCGTGGTCGGCCACCCGCGGCATCCTTCCCGGGCCAGGTGCTCGGGCCGATCGCGCAGGCCCGCCCTGGGCTTCGGCCAGCGAAGAGGTCGGCGGCGAGCCCAGGGGGGAAGTGAGATGGGGCGGGCCTTCCCAGACGGCTCGAAACACACATGTGACAGGTCTTCTCTTGCAGGCGTCCTGCACATCGGCACGCTGTCGCGCAGCAGTAGCGCTCGACCCGCAACACCCTTCCTCCCCCCCCTCTATCACGCCTTCGCCCTCTCTCCTCCTTCCACCTCCACTCTGGCGACAGACCGAGGCCACGGGCCCGCGGGGAGCCTGGCGCCAATTAGCCCGATCCATGCCCTTCTCTTCTCGCTGGCTGTCTTACTTCTGGGATGTTGCTGTAATGAAGCAGCCGCATCACCAGTGTATCCCCATAGACAAGAAGACTCGTGGGCCGAGCGCTGAAGGCGCCTCTCGTCCAGGCATATATAACACCCTAGGGACCCGTACACGATGAGCGATTTCAGCCTATAATGTGGTAGCGCAGACAGACATTGCCTCATCCAGGGAGCCTCACCCGCCTAGCGCCACAATCGGCGGCAAGCCACGACCCCCTTTTACAGCCCAGTGCAGTGAGGGGCGCGAAGACAACGTTCGGTCCCGTTCATTTCCACCCAGAGCGAAGACCCCCGCGCTGTCGGTAGCATCGCAACCTGCTGCCGACTGACTGGGCTCATCCAGCGGACTCTCACCCGCCAAGCGCCCACAATCGGCTGCCAGTCGCGAATCCTATCTACAACCCAGTGTATACACACACTCTGGAAGACGCGTGGGCGTCGACCAGTGACCCAATCGGCTCCGCGGTCGACCCCCTCTGCAGCACTGTCCTCCAATCGACACGGTGCCAACCGGGGGACTGTGATCATGAGGGGTCGGGATGGATGGGATGGACGGACCACAGCAGCCGCAGCAGATTCACTATCGAGGCCCCACTCTCCCGGGAATCCCCCCCAGTAACCCCCTCTGAGGTGCGCCACCATTGTAGGGACCTCACGATCGGATTCAGTATCCCTTGCGGGAAAACTGCCCGCCACTTCTGGGGGGCGGCGCTTCGGGGGGCTTCCTGGTTTGTCGGGACTTCCCCCTCCCTCTTCCTCTCCTCCTCGTCGTGCCTGCTGCCCTTCTAGTCCTCCTCGCCTTCCCTGCTCCTCCTCCTCCTCCTCCTCCTCCTCCTCCTCCTCCTCCTCCTCCTCTGCTGTTTGGCCTCTTCGGTCGTCCCCTTCCGTCGTGCTCTCCTCCCTTGGGGTAGCCCCCCCCCCTTTCGGCTAGAGGAGCCTATTTTCAAAACCGCCTCCCGCGAGGGTGGCAGGGAACGGCTACGTTCTGCGAACATTGCTGCCTTCAGGAATCGGGAGGATGAGGAGGATGAGGAGGATAAGGAGGATGAGGATGAGGATGGGGATAATGATGAGGATGAGGATGACGGTGAGAATGAGGATGAGGATGAGGATGAAGAGGAGGAGGAGGAGGAGGTGGAGGAGGAGGAGGAGGAGAAGGGGAGAAAAGGAAGAGGAGGAGAAGGAGGAGGACGAGGGGGAAGACCAGGGGAGACAGGAGGAGGGGGAAGGCTAGGGAAGACGAGGGGGAAGAAGGGGCAGGCGAGGGAGGACGATACGAGACAAGGCAAGACACGACAAGGCAATCGCCTCGGACCTCCCAATGTCCAGTCGAGATGCGACCGATGAGCTCAGCGCGCTGCTTCGGCAGCTGGGCCCTGCTCGAGATCGCAGGTGGCCTGCTGGGCACCGCGGCCCTGGGGCAGGCCGGCCCCGCTGCCTTCGCGCGCAGCCTGATGGGGGGTGCTCCTCGCGAGGTGGCCACACGAGGGCCGCCCGCCCAGGTCGTGTACGCCCTGACGGCGACGACGACGACGACGACGACGACGACGACCACTCGGCCGCGTCTGGCGCCAGGTCCTCGCCGTCCGCGCCGCCGGCAGCGGAGTCAGCCAGCCCAGGCCCGTCTTCGGCGGACGGAGTCACACCGTGCGCAACCGAGGCCACCTCGCAAGGAGGGCCCACACGCGCGCACTGCCCTTCTCCTCTGCCCTTGCCGCCCCGCGCGCCCCTCTCGGGCCAGGGCGCGGAAGCTCCGGGCAGCTTGGGAGCGGAAGCGAAACCTCATCCGTTCTCCCACCTCCCTCCTCCCTCCTGGTTCCTCCTCCTCCTCCTCCTCCGTCCTCCTCCTCCGTCCTCCGTCCTCCTCCTCCTCCTCCTCCTTCGTCCTCCTCCTGCGTCCTCCTCCTCCTCCCTCCTCCTCCTCCGTCCTCCTCCTCCTCCTCCTCCGTCCTCCTCCTCCTCCCCCCGCCGAGGAGACAGGGCGGCCTGCGACTCCCTCGCGGCCTTCGCCGCGGCCGCCTCCACAAAGGCTTTGTCCTCGTGGGGGGGGGGAGCTGCGCAGCGCACACCCAGAGAGCTCGGGGCCCCAGAGGCAGACCTCCCCACCGTCCGGGGGTCGAGGGTCCGGGATCGACGATCGACGATCTTCGAGGTTGAAGGATCGAGGATCGAGGTTCGAGGGCCGAGGATCCAGGGTTCAGGCTCGCGAGGGGCAGGCGAGGAGCGATGGGCGAGGATCTGGGATCCAGCTTCTTTGCCAACCGTGCGCTCAGCACTCAGCTCAAGCACGCAAGGACAGGGATACGGGGCCCTTGAAAGGTCCACGCAATGCCTGCGGCGTTATGAGAACACATGATACGGCTGGGACGAAGAGTCAAAGATGCAGGGGTGCCCTTCAAGATTCCCCATCCTTCAGTGCGCCGGCCCCCCTCGTGGCGCCAGGCTGCAAGTGCTGCCGCTGGGCTGCTGCCTTGTGTTCTTGGGCTGACATGCTTCAGGTGATTGAAGCAGCAGGGCAAGCACTCGTTTGCAAGTTGCACGTTAGCCAGGGCTGACGGAAGCAACCATGGAAACCATCTATGATGCCGCATTGTCGTCTCAATCACCTCATTGTGCCGCGCACTGCTTGCAATCGGAGCGAACTCAATGTTCTGGCCATGGGTGCCAAAACCGCAGGCCCTTTCGGCGTTTGTGGAACGCTGTTCTGTTTGAGTCGTCGTCGCCGTCGCCGCCACCTTGTTCCCTGCCCTTCTCAAGCGATCCAACCAGACGGACATCAAGCAACGTTGTACTTCATTCGAAGGAAAGCCCCTTCCCAGGGGGAACTCAGGACCCCTCCTACGCCTCCCCCTGTGGACAAGGGGACCGCCATCCCCCTCCTCCCAAACTCCCCCCCAGAGACACCCTCCTCACTCTTCTCTGCTGTTGCGGGGTACCGCGTTTTTTCGAGGGCGCGCCGCTGGATGTCCCCAAGGGGGGGGGGGTTGGACCCCCCCCCCTTCCCCGATCCGTCGTCGGGGACCCACCCCTCCCCGTCCCCCCCTTTCCCGATCCGTCGTCGGAGGACCCCCTCCCCCTCCCTCCCTTTCCCGGTCCTTCGTCGGAGACCCCCCTTTCAACAGGGGGGGAGGGGGTTCCGACCCCTCCCCCCCTCCCCCCCTTTGGCCGCCAAATTCGACCCCCCCCTCCCCTCCCCCCTTTCGCCACGGCGCCCCCTGTCTCCGGAACCAGACCCCGACCACCACTAACACTAATCCACACCCTTACCCTAACCCCCAACCTTAACCCCAAACCCAAACCGTAGCCCCAAACAGCATTCACAACTCATTACGCACCACTCACTACCCACAATTCAGTACTCGCTACTCACTACTCACTTCTCACTACTCACTACTCACTACTCACGACTCAATACTCACTACCCACGACTCACTACCCACTACCCACTACTCCCTACTCCCTACTCCCTACACGCTACTCACTACTTACTACAAACTACTCACAACTCACTAATCATTACTGAATACTCACTACTCACTAAACACAACTCACGACCCGCTACTCACTAATCACAAATCACTACTCATTACCCACTACCCACTATCCACTACTCAGTACTCACACTTCACTACTCACTACTCACTGCCCACAACTCACTACTCACTATCCACTACTCGCTACTCGCTACTCCCTACTTCCTACACAGTACTCACTACTCACTACTCGCTACTCCGAACGCCCTACTCGCTACCCAATACGCACTATTCACTACCCACTACTCACTATTCACTACGCTCCCACTACTCACTACTCACTACTTCCTACTCCCTACTCACTACTCACTACGCACTACTCACTACTCACTACCCAGTACTCACTACTCACTAAACACTACTCACTGCCCACTATTCAGTACTCGCTAAGCACTACTCAGTACCCACTAACCACTATCCACTACTTACAACTGAGTACTCACAGTTCACTACTCACTACGCATTGCCGACAAGTCACTACTCACTATCCACTACTCGCTACCCAATCCACCGCCCACTACTCACTAATCGCTACTCACTACTTCCTACTCACTAGTCACTAGTCGCAAGTCGCTACTCACTACTCGCTACTCACTCCTCACACTCACGAATCACTACTCACTACCCACTAATTTCTATTCGCAGCTCCCTACTCACAACCCACTACTCAATACCCACTTCTCGCTTCTCGCTTCTTACTACTCACTACTCCCTACTCACTACTCAGTAACCCACTACTCACTACTCATTATTCGCTACTCCCTACTCGCTACGCACTACTCCCTACTCCCTACTCACTACAGACTCCTGCCTGCTCCCTCCTCACTACCCCCTGCCCGCAAGGCCCTACTCGCTACTCGCTACTTACTACTCGCTACTCCCTACTCGCTACTCCCTACTCGCTGCTCGCTACTCGCTACTCACCACTCACTACTCTCTACTCACTGCGCACTACTCACTCCTCACTACTCGCTCCTCGCTATTCGCTACTGTCTACTCCCTCATCCCTACTCCCTGCTTACTATTCACTATGCACGAGTCACTGCACAGTACTCACTCCTCACTACTCATGACTCCTTACTCTCTACTTCCTTCCCACTACTCACTACCCACGACCCACTACTCACTAATCTCTACGCACTACTCACTACTACCACTACCCATTACCCATTACTCACTACTCACTGCGCACTACTCACTATCAAATACCCATCACTCACCCATCGCTACTCAAAACACTCTACTCTCTACTCACTACCCGAGAAGCCCCCTCCCCAGCCCCCTGTTCGGCGCAAAGGGGGGGAGCGGACCCCCCCCCCTCTTTTCCAGTGCCAAAGGGGGGAGGGGAGGGCGGTCCGGACCCCCCCCCCTTCAAGGGGGGGAGGGGCGGGGGGAGGGGTTCGGAACCCCACCCCCCCCAAAGGGGGAGAGGGGGTGGTTGGGTTCGAAAATCTCACCCCCACTTTGAAGGGGGGGTGGGGGGGGTGTTCTGCGACCACGCCCCTCCTTTTGTGTATTCAGGGCTATCCACTGGCGCGCTTTCCGTTTTTTCCTACATGCCTGCCTCTAAGAGGCCTCAGATCTGCTTCGAAACGGCTCCGCATGGCCACGGAGATTCCCGCGATTTGAGAGAGCGCGTTTCACGGGCGCTTGGCTTGGGAGCATTCGGCGGCGCGTTTCAAACCGGGGGGTGCCCCCCCCCAACCGTCGATCAGAACCAGGGAGACTCCCCTCTCCACTGACCCCCCCCCCTCCTGAACCCCCCCCTCCCAAGGGGGGGAGGTCCAAACCTCCCCGCCCCCCCCCTCCCCCCTCCACCCCCCCCGGCGCCGGCGCCGACGCCCGCGCTGGCGGCCGCCAGCCGCGCCGACGGCGGGGACGCAGCGACACGATGACCAGAGAGGGCTCAGGGAGAGGGGGGGCGAAATTCCCCCCCCCCCCCCCCGCGCCAGATGCTGGCGCCGGCGCTGGCGGCGGCCAGCAGCGCCGACGGCGGGGACGTAGCGACGATTACCAGAGAGAACCCACACGCCGCAGAGGGAACACGCAAATCGCCATATCGAGCCCTTGCCCCCCAGAAGCTGCCGAGAGGCCCGCAAGGAGGTCCACGAGGCTTCACGCGGGCTCCTCAGACGCCCCCCAGACCCTTCTGACGAGATCTCAAAACGCATCATCCATTAGAACTCTGTCCCAAAGCCAAAAAACGGTGGCGGGAAGAGCCGAAGGCCAAACCACCACCACCACCACCACAGACCACCACAACCACCACCGCCACCACCAGCACCATCACAACCACCACCACAACCACCACCACAACCCACCTCAACCACAACCACCACCACCACCGCAAACCACAACACCACCCCCACCAAAAACGCCACCACCACCAGCACCACCACTAGCACCACCACAACCCACCACAACCACCACATCCACCATCCCTCCACAAACCACCACACCAGTACCACCACCATCACCACCGCCAAAACCACAACCATCAACACAACCCACCACCAGTACCACCACAAACCACCACCACCACCACAACCCACCACCACCACCAGCTACCACCCACCACCAGCGCCGCTACCAGCAGCACCACCACCACCAACACCACAGCCCACCACCACCACCACAAACCACCACGCCACCACCACCACCGCCACAACCCACCACCACCACCACACCACACAGCCACCACCACCACCACCACCACAACCACAGCCACCACCACCACCACCACCACAACAAACCACCACCACCACCATCACCACCACAACAACCCACAACCACTACCACCATAATCACCACCACCACCAAAATCTACCACACCACCACCACCACTACTACCACCACCACCACTACCAGCAGTACAACCCACCAACACCACCACAAACCACCAAACCACCACCACCACCGCCACCACCACCACCACCGCCACAACCACAACCATCACCACAACCCACCACCACCACCACAAACCACCACCACACCAGCACCAAACCACCATCACCACCACCGCCACCCACCACCACAACCACCACAACCACCACAACAAACCACCACACCACCACGACAACCACCACCACCGCCACCACCACCACAACCCACCACCACCACCACCACAAACCACCACACCACCACCACCACCACCAACAACAACCACCAACCACCACCACAGCAACCACCACCACAACAAACCACCACCACCACAACCCCCATCACCGCCACCACCACCACCACCACAACCCACCCCCACCACCACAACCACTACCACCACCACAACCATCACGACAAACCAACACACCACCACCGCCACCACCACCACCACCACCTTAACCCACCACCACCACCACTACAACTACCACTACCACTACCAGAAAGCACCGCACCACCATCAGCACCACAACCTGCCACCACAACCACCACAACAAACACCACCACCACCACTGCATCATCACCACCACCGCCACAAACACCACCACCACCATCACCACCACCACCACCACCACCACCACCACCACCACCACCACCACCACCACCACCACCACAGCGCACCACCACCACCACCACCTCAGAGAGTCCGAGAGACGCCCAAGAGGCGCCCAGGAGTGTGCACAAATGTCCTTCAGGGGCCCCCGAGAGCTCTCCGACGAGACTCCAAGAGGCATCCATTAGGACTCTGACCCAAAACCAAGGTACGGTGTCGGAGCGTCGTCATCGTCGTCATCGTCGTCGTCGTCGTCCTCGTCGACGCTCCCCGCCGCCGCCGCCCGCCGCCGCTGGCGCTGGCCCAGAAAAGGAAGCCGTCGTCCCCGCCGCCGCCGCCAGCCGCCGCCGACGCAGGCGCCGGCCCGAGGAGAGGGAGAGAGGAGAAGTAGGGGAGGAGGGGGAGGGGAGGGGTGGGGGGGGGGTTCGAAACCCCCCTCCCCCCCTTCGTCACGGGAGGAGGAGGGGGGGGTCGAAACTCCCATTTTTTGTTTTGTTTGTGTTTGTTTTCTCCATTCTACTGTCCACTGGGGCGCCCAGCCTCACTCAAAAGGGGGGCGAATTGCCCCTAGAATTCTTGGCCGCGCTAGGTTGCACCAGGATTCCCTCTGGACGCCACCGCATGGCCAGGAGGGCCCAAATGTTTCGGCCTTCAAGACGGCTCCGAAGAGGACTTCGAGAGCCCAAGATGGACTCCGATGTGCCTCCAAGATGGTCCAGGAGGGTTCCAAGAGGCCCCGCGAGAGGGTAAGACACGTGGACCATTGTGTGTCTGCTGGGCTTGCCCTATGTGTTGCCCCTGAGGTGGGCCCGACAAGCATCAACATCGCGCCAAATCGCCCAGGATGGCCCAGCAAAGCTCCCTAAGACGCCCTAATCAAGATGGCCCGAGATGGCAGGTGGCTCAACCCGCGAGAGGCCCAGTGATGTCCCCCGAACTGTTGCGATACATCCAGAGGCTTATCATCGCTCGGACGTCCATTCCTATGTTTTTTTTTTTGCGGTTTCGTGCGTGGTTTTTTGGGGCCAGATGATTCAGGATGCTCCTCGATGGTCCTCGCAGATAAAACATGCACACGTCCGAGAGATGCCAAGGAAGCTGGCCCTGCCTCGGGGGTTGGCGGCTGAGGGCGTAACCCAACAGACGAACGTTCGACCGTGTTCCTCACGGGCCGCCCAAGGCTCTCGGGGAAAGCCTGAAGCTTCCGAGCACGATCGAGGCCGCCAGAAAGTTGCCGAACGCCTCCGAAAGCTCCCGACAATGTTCAAGAGCCTCCTCCTCCTCCTCCTCCCTCCTCCCTTCACCCTTGCCTTCACCCCTCCTCCTCCTCCTCCTCGTCGTCCTCCTCCTCCTTCTCCCGTCGCCCTCCTCCTCCTCCTCATCCTACTCATCCTCCTTTCACCAGGAAGCAGGGCGGCCGCGTCCTTGCCCTTGCGGAAGTAGTTGACGAACTCCTCGTAGCTGACGCGCGACTTGCCACCTCTTTTTCTTCTTCTTCTTTTCCCTCCTGCTGCTGCTGCTGCTCCTCCTCCTCCTCCTATTCCTCCTATTCCTCCTCCTCCTCCTCCTCCCTGCTCCCTTGCCCTCATCCCTCCTGCTCCTTCCCCTCCCTCCCTTCCTCACTCCCTCCTCCTCCTCCTCTCCTCCTCCTTCTCCCGTCGCCCTCCTCCCTTCTTTTCCTCCCTCCTACTTCTCCTCCCTCGCTCCCTCCCTCCCCCACCACCTCCTTCGGTTGCTTAGGACTCACTTCTATAAACATCATCCCTCCTCCTCCTCCTCCTCCTCCTCCTCCTCCTCCTCCTCATCATCATCATCATCATCACCCTGCTCCTTCTCACCATCCGCATTCCTGCGCCCTCACCCTGCACCCCATCTTCTTCTCCTCCTCCCTCCTTCGTCCTCCTCCCTCCTCACCCCCCCTCGTCTGTTTCCAACTCCTCCTATCCCTTCTTCCCCCTTCCTCCTCCCCTCCACCTTCTTCTTCTCCTCCTTATTCCTTCCTCTCCCTGCTTCTCCTCCTCCTCCTCCTGCTGGTCCTCCTCTTCCGTTCTCTCTCCTGTCGCTCCTACTTCTTCTTCTCCTCCTGCTCCCTCCTTGCACAAAGAAACAATGGCCAACTCCAGTCACACAATTTTCAATCGTACACGTAGGCGAGCGTGTATGTGCACCCGGAATTGCATACGTACATCTATGCATGTATATACGTTATGTACACACGTCTATCATACATGTTATCCAGCGCGAACCCCAAACACTGGTTTCTTGCAAACTATGCGACGGTGTCTGCATGATGCAATCGACGTGGTGCAATCTAGGTGGCGCAATCCATGTGGTGCAATCAGTGTGATGTAGTAAATGCAATGCAAGGCAAGGCAACGCAAAGCAAGGCAAAGCTAGGCAAAGCAAAGCAAAGCAAAGCAAAGCAGAGCGCAACACAACGCAACGCCACGACAAGCAGCGCAGCGCAGTGCAAACCAATGCGCTGCAATGTGAAGCAACTCGAAGCAGTGCAGTAGGATGCGAAGCAATGCGGCACGATTGCCATGCAATTCGATTGAGAATCAACTGCAAGGCAATGCGACTGCAATGCAACCGGGTGGGGTACAACGGGCGACGGGCGGGAACGGGGCCGAAGACGGGCCTCCTGCCGAGAAGCATGCCGCGGCGACGGACGGCACCCGGGGCCGCCAACGGGCCGCCACCGGGCCCGGTTCCTGAGAAGTGGGGCAAGAGCCCGTGGGAAAAACACGCACACTGTGGGAAAACACACACACACAAACAACACAAACAAACACACACAAACACACAACAACACAAAACACACACACACAAAACACAAGTGCAAGCACTGTCTTGAGAATGTGTAGGAGTGCTCGCAGGGCAGGGATGCAGCAGGGCAACAATCTGTTCGTACTGCCTGCTGAGCGCACCCTGCCAACCGAAGCTTTAATGCTATCGAAGCTCTGCCGATATTGGCGCCAGAACAATGAGGGAAATGCTGCGACAGGTCGTGGTGCCAAGCGGGCTCCTTTCAAACATCCTTGCCCCTCCGCTAATGAGGCTGAGATGGTGGATAGGTGCCAGCCAGGGCCGACAGACAAATAGGGCGCAGCTTGTCGGTGGTTCTGAACTCTGTGGGGATCGCACACGCTCAAAAGAAGTGCATAAATCTGCACAAACATGCACAAGCCATGCCTGCTTGAACCTAGCCATCATGGTTACTACACTCTGCAGCGGAATCAGGCAGAGCTTGACTCTATGAGATGAATCCAATGGCGGTATGGGTCATCTCGGCGTAGTGCTGCCTGATTTATTGCTTCGATTGCGGCATCGGCTACCGCTTCCAGTCACCCTCCCGCGCGGTACTTTCCACTCGTTTCGCGTGATCAACTTAAACATTTGAGAAGTCGGATGGTCGCCCAGAAACGGACCTATGCGAAAGACGCACCGGACAAGGCAAATTACGGTTAGGAGCTTTTGCATAGCGTGTCGCGGCGGCGGCTCGGCGACACGCTATGCCCTCCGAGCAAGTAGCGCGTCGCTCCAGCGGGGCAAGAGGCTGGGAAAAGGCTCGGGACGTTGACGCCATGGGACTGAGAAGTGGATGGCGTGTCGCGTCCAAGGGTGGTGGGCTAGATGCAACGGAACGACATGCTACCTAAGCGAATTTCCCGACCGTCTACACTTGATATCAGTGTGGACGCTTTGTGCAGTAGCCCACGCTTTGCCCAAATTCCCTCCTCTTCCCCCTCCTGCCCTTCCTCTTCTCTCCTCCCCCCCGCCGCCCGACATAGCGTCGAAGGTCTCGTTCGCGGCGTCGAAGCTATCCTCGCTGGTGAGAAGCGAGCTGGGGTCGACGTCTGGGAGAACTGTGGCGGCCACTTCGGTGTCCTGTCAGGGCCGAGGCGCCCACGTGGTGAGACTATGTTAGCCGATCCTGCCCCCCGTCCCCCTCCTCCTCCGCCTCCCCCTCCGCCTCCGCCTCCGGAGTCCGCCTCCTCCTCCTCCACCTCCACCTCCACCTCCTCCTCCTCCTCCTCCTCCTCCTCCTCCTCCTCCTCCTCCTCCTCAAGGTTCAAGGTTCAGGACCGCGGACAGATTCGCGTCGATGCGCCGATGCCGTCGGACCCTTCTCGCGCCGTCAGCGGGGGGGGGGGGGGGAGGCAGCACAAACCAAAAGGTAGAGGAGAGGGATGAGAAGGAAGACCGTGAATCAAGTGGCGATAGCGGCCATGCGCCTGGGAGGGGGGGCGGGGAGGGACGAGGCCGCGGGCGCCCGTGCGCGCTGGTGGCAGGGCGGTGCTCGTGCGAGTGTGACCCGAGCGTGGGCCCCGCCCTCCCCCGGGGGGGCAGGAGGGGCCCACCCCGGCGCGCCTCTCCGGGAGCGAGGCCCCGCGCCGGGGTCCGGGGGGGAGGGCGGGAGGGGGCGCGCAGGCGGTCCCAGGCGCGTGCGACGCGGCGGCGCGCAGCAGAAGGAGGGCGGCACGGGGGCGGGGGGGGGGGGAGGGGAGGTGGAGAGGGCGTGGGCGCCGAGCGAAGGAGGAGCCGCAGGGTGCGCGGCGGTCCTGCGAGGAGGGCGAGCGCGAGGGTCGGGAAAAAGTGGGGGGGCAAGGAGGGGAGGTGGCCCGAGCGGGACCACCACCCCCCCAGGTGGGGTGGTGGTGGCCCCCTCGGTGTGTCTCTTATTGCTAAAAAAGGCTGTGCTGCGTGTGTTTGGTGTCTCTGGGAAGCTGTACCTTCCCCGGAGCCTTTGCCGCGCAGGCATTTTGGTTGTTACCTCCCGCCCAGCGTGATCCCATCCCGTCCCCGGTTCCCAGCAGCAGTGGTGGGGCGAGGTGGAGGAGTTTACCGGGCGAAAGCGGGGGGAGACGGGGCTGCGGGGAGACAAGAGAAGAGGAGGGTGTATGTTAGCTGGGGCTTGAGGTCCCTCAGAGGAGGTAGTGGCGAAGGTGGAAGTAGTAGGCAAGGTCACTGGAGTAGTCGAGGCGCCTAGAGTTCGGGGAGCGCCAGAGGTGGATGTAGGCGTAGCGCGGAGGCGGTGACGACCAGGCTCATGGAGTACAAGGCATTGCAGAAACAGAAGTAGGCGTAAGGTGGGTGGTGTGAGAGCTCCGCTGGTGTCACTCGGGGTGGCGGTGCTGAGAGTCGGTGCTGCTGTGCCCCGCCGCGTTAGCTGGTGCTGGTGGTGGTGCTGCTGCTGCCACGGTGGCAGCGAGTGCGCAGTTGGGATGTGGTGTAGTGGTAGGAGATGTGGAACAAGAAGGGGCCAACTGGGTAGTGGTTGTGCCGTCGGTGGAATAAAACTATATAAACCATCAAAATGGTGGAGACATGGGAGGGCTGCGCACCACAGAGGGCGGCTGCAGTCTCAGAGGTTGATGTTCGCAGGGCTTCGAATTGGTGCTGGGGCCCCTCGAAGTGAGGATGGCCCGTGCCACGGGTCCTGCGCCCAGCAATGGGCGGGAGATCGTAAGTTGCCGGGCAATGAACTGAGGTCGTTGCTGCGAGAGCAGTTGTTGTCAGCGCCCTGTGTCCGCTCATCCCATCCCTGGAGGGACAACGAGAAGGGGCATGGTTTGCGTGTGGCGTCGGATTGTGGTCGTGATCGCCGTCGCTGGACCCTGTGTCCGTGGCGGGGCTGTGCGTCTCCGCCTGGAGGGTGCGACGGCCCGCGGTCCTCTCGTGGTAGTGCGGTAAAACTATGTCCTGTACGACGCGGCGGTATTCGTCCAGGTCCTCCGTTTCCATGTTGAGGCGAAATCAAAGTTCACGATGGTGTCGGTGATGCTACCTTTAGGTCGGGCCTGTCCCCCTACAGGGGGATTTTGGACGAAAAATAAAAAATCCCCCCTCCA
>CAUYUJ010014420.1:242500-257531 GCA_963575745.1 Prorocentrum cordatum
GGCGCGATTCAGGATCTTCCGAGCGCCGTGCAAGCTCGTCGTAAGAGTGTACAACAAGTTCAATGATTCTTCTGGTTCACGCCCCAGAGGTGTAGGACTGTCAGGAATGGTGTTCTGGCGCGATTCAGGATCTTCCGAGCGCCGTGCAAGCTCGCCGTAAGAGTGTACAACAAGTTCAATGATTCTTCTGGTTCACGCCCCAGAGGTGTAGGACTGTCAGGAAGGGTGTTCTGGCGCGAATCAGGATCTGCCGGACGCAACGGTACAGCTGATTCGCGGAGCTGGCCCAGGAATGCTGTTCTGGCACGGCCCAGGATCTTCGGACGGCTGTCTTCCAACGGGACACTGCCCTCAGTGAAGGAACCCTTCTAGGGCCCCATGAAACGGGAGCCTCGAGGGAGGGTTTACTGCAACATCGTTGGTGAATCTCAGGTCGACACTGGTCCTCCTCCTACTTCTCCTCGTCCTCCTCCTCATCCTCCTCTTTCTCCTCCTCCCTCTCCTCCTCCTCCTCCTCGTCCTCCTCCTCCTCCTCCTCCTCTTCCTCCTTCTCTTCCCGTTTCTCTCGTTTCTTGTCTACGAGGGGAACGGGGGGAGGAAGATAACAGGAAAGCGATCCACGTGGTGAGACGATCGTCCCCGACCCCTTCGTCCCTACGCGTCCTTCTCCTCCTTCTCCTCCCCTTTCTGCCCCCTCCTCCGTTTCACCCACTTATTCCTCCATCCTCTTTCATTGCACGAACCTCCTCCTTGTCAGCGCCACCATACGTGTCGGTGAACACGTCGAAGTTAATATATTTTCGACATGCTCCAAGCTCGACGCATGAGCTAGGACAGTTCGGGGAGCGTGGCCAATTCAGACGATCTTCGTGGGGTGATCGTGGGATTGTAAATAACTGAAGAGGATCGGGGATGCTGGAAACGTTTGGGAATACATGCAGTATTGTAGATGTTTGGGCAATTTGCGAAAGTGTTCGCCACGAGACTACATGGGGCTTCGCGGTCCTTTCGGTACTCGACTGCCTTTTATGGCATTCAACCTTGGCGTTCCTAGCGCTCATGTAACGAAAGGTGCAAGAATGGGCGGTGGGGCATGTTCATGATCTGACTCTCGGTTGATTCCTACTCGCAATGCATGTGTCTGAAGTGCGAGTTTCTTGACGGACGCATGGGTGGCATATTGTTTTCAAGCTGTAGTTATGTGAGCGCGTACGTACTGACAGAAGAGAAAAAGGCAAACAATGACGGAGACAGATTACGGTGTTTATGGTAATGCGGCCACGCGCTCCGCATGCTGGGTAAGTGGCCCCGCCAAGCCAGTCTGTCCAGACGTCCAGACCTGTAGATCCTGGGCGGCCTTCCTGTCGCGCGGGGCGGCCGCCAAGCCATTGAATAATAGGAGCAACGGGCGCACCAAGCCGCCGCCGCCCCCCAGGGACGTCACCCGGCCACACGCATGAGTGACCCTGGGTAAGAGTGACCCTCCCGCTGCCGCAAGTTCTCGACCTCCCGCTTCAGGTGCTCCACCGGCAAGACCTGATGCGAGGCCTTCCAAGCTGGGAGCACCACCTGCAGCGCCGGGCGCCCCTGTGCCGCCCCGCTGCGACACTGTGCGACCGTCAGGGGCCGTGGCGGCATCCGCGCGCGCGCGCGCCCGCGCCGCCGAGTAGTGAGCGCGCTCGTCTCCGCGCGCGCCGGGAGCCGAGAAGGGCTGCGGTCACCTGCGTCCTTGTCGCTTCGTCTCGCTCGTTGTCGTCCGGCCGGCCGTCCCCGCGAAACGCGCAGACGTCGCCCTGCGCTCCGATGGCAACTCCTTGCGCGGGCGTCGGGCCCTTCTGATCGCCCCGTGTGTGATCTCGCCCTCCTCCATCAGGATGTGCGCCTCCAGGTCCTCCAGGGCTCGTCCATGGATCATAGGCGGGACGTCCTCCTCCACAAGACTGATTCGGGCTACGATTCCTCGTCCTTCCCCTTCATGGGCACCAACACGGCCTTCTGGCTGCAGATCGCCTCCCCAGGGCCGAGCCGGCAGGGCTCGCGCTCCTTCGGTGTCTCGAGCTAGTACCCCCAGTCCTTGTTGACGTACGCAGACAGCCGTCGGTTCCACGTCAGTCCCGCCACGGACTTTGCGCGCGCGATGTCTGCTGCAATCGACCACAACTCGTCACAGGTTTCTGCGGTCACGGTCCGACCGTCCACCGCTGTGGGGATGTCCTCCGGGCTCCGTCCCTCATGGTTGACTGAGCCCCCCTCACCGGGAGCCCTCGGACAATCGGGTTCGTCCTTCCACTGGCCCAACCTGCCGCACCGCTTGTAAGGCAGCGTGAGCTTCAGCTTTTTGACTCTCTCCGCGTTTGTTCCGCCCGCGGCCTTCGCGCCACCGCGGTAAAAGTCGCGGGCCTTTTCAGCCTCAGCGCGGGCCTTCTTGGCCTGGGCCATCATGACCGAGTTGTCCGCCAGAAGGCTTGCAGCTCCTCGGGGGTCCGCTCAGACTCGGCCGCGTCGCCCGGTGTTCCTGGATCGGCCTGAGGGCCCAGTTCTTCGTCGTCGTGCTCCACGTCGTCGGGCCAGTTTGGGTCCTCGAAATCGGCATCAACGTGGCAGTCGGCTTCGCCTCCGGCGTGCACGGGGCGAGATCCGCCTCGGCCGGGACCCCGACCCAGCCTGTGGCGGCCTCTGTTGAGGTATTCTCGGTGCGTGCCACGCCTGGCACCCACAGGTGGCCCCGTTGCCCTCCTGAGCATGGCAGCCCAAGGGATGCACGCATTCGCCAAGTCCTTCAACTTGTCGCAGACGAGCTCGTTACCGGCACCTGTGACAATCTGGCCCTCCTTGTCACCACCCACGCGCGGTTTCTTCAAGAAGTAGTAGGCCTCCAGGTGCTTGTAGAGTGGCTCCTCCATTGCCTCCTCGAGCTCGCGTATCTTCGCTGCGTAAAGAGCCTCGAAGTGCAGTACGTCCTCGCCCACGTTGCGGACGAGTTTCTCGACGAACTCGTCCACAGAGCTGCCTACCTCAGAGTCTCTTGCTGGTCATACTTGCTACGCAAGTAGCGCAAGAACACCCGGACGCCGTCCGGTCTGGCGAGGTCCTCAGGGTCGAGATTCTCCGTCGTAGTCTCGGGGCCTCAGCCGTTGTGGGCCCCAACGTTCTGGAACTGGGGAGGTGAAACGGGTTGGGGAGAAGGATGAGGAGGAGCAACAACGCCAGGCATAAATATTGTATTGTGGAGTAGACAAGTGAGGAGGAGGAGGAGGAGGAGGAGGAGGAGAAGGAGAAGAAGGAGGAGGAGGAGGAGCAGGAAGAGGAGGAGGAGGAGGAGGAGGTGAGGAGGAGGAGGAGGAGGAGGAGGAGGAGGAGGAGAGGAGAAGGAGACGGAGCAGGAGCAGGAGCAGGAGCAGGAAGAGGAGGAGGAGGAGGAGGAGGAGGAGGAGGAGGAGGAGAGGAGGAGGAGGAGGGAGGGAGGAGGGAGGAGCGGAGCAGAAGCAGGAGCAGGAAGGGGGAGAGGAGGAGGAGGAGGAGGAGGAGGAGGAGGAGGAGGAGGAGGAGAAGGAGGAGGAGGAGGAGGAGGAGGAGGCGGAGGAGGACCCCACTCAGGCCAGGGGCTGCCGTGAGTGCCCCGACCGCTGCGCCGACCCCATCCGCCCTCGCGGCTTCCTGCGCCTGCCTCGGGGGCATCGCGCCCTGCCTCGGGGGGGGGGTCTTCCAGCAGGCTCCGCCGCGCTCTCGTGCGGGCGTCGTCGGCAGCTCGGCAGCCCTCGTCCTCCGCAGGCGCCCCTGTCTCGGGGATCACGCGCCGCGCCGTTGCCCTGGCTGCTGCCGCCCAGGCGTCCATGTCGCCCCGCCCCCGCGGGGGTGTCCGCGGCCTCTCCTGAGCGCGGACTGGACATCCCACACTGTGGGCAGCCTCGCCGAGGCTTTTCCCGTCGTGACCCTCGCGACGGCACAACGTGTCGTGGATCGAACCCGCTCGACGGTCGCTCCGCTACCAGTGTCGATGTGGCGCACTTCTTCACCACGCGCGAATGGCGGCCCCTCACAAAGAACAGAGCTGGCGCAGCCGCCCCTCCGACCTCTCTTCGGGGCGGCTTGACCCGAATAGGGCGACGGGAGAGGAGCGTGGGAGAAGATGGCAGTGCAGATCATCAACATAAGCGCACTCCTTCGTCCCAGAAGGCACACGGCGACGGCGCTCCACGAGGCGAAGGCCCACCAAGACCCCTCCTCGGGCGCTGACGGCCTGGGAGAGGACCTGTGCATGGTAGGCGAACGGTCGCGGCCTGCACCCCCCTGCGGGCCAGCAGCGTCGCCCCAACTCACTGGCCTCGCCAGTGCAGGAGCACACCCAACCCCCTAGCGCACCACATCCTGCCGCCAAGCTCAACACCAAGTAACGGGAACCAAAGGCCCGAGTACCAGGGTGCAGGTTCCCGACCGACACCTGCGCAGCCAAGCGATCGGAGACGTGCCCTCCTGCAACGCTTCACCGTGGCCAGGCAACAGTCTGTCCAGGAACGGGACACTGTCCTAACCACGAGCAGCATGGCGCTGCAGCAGCGCGCCTCCAGCCTCGCACGCGCGCTGCATGGCGTCCAGGAACAGCCACATCCCCTCTCATTCACAGGTTCCAGTGAACGTCTGAAACGAGCTCCAACAGGCTCTCCGCACGCCTCTCCCTCCTGGGGCCACTCCCCGGGAGACCTGCTGCTCGCCGCCAGCGCACCAGCGCCAGCCTCTTCTTTGTTCGTGCGCCGCGAGAGCACACGCGTGGCAATCTGTTCCGCATGCCTGGCACGCGGCCGCTGATGGGGCATGCCCCAACGCGGCGCCGTCGTCCCCAAGTCATCGAAGTGCGCATGCCAAAGCGCGCTAAAAGCCGGTGCCCCACTGCAGCACGGGCTCGCAGATGGGACCTGTCACGCCTCCGTCGCCAGCCCCCTCCAGTTCTTTCAGGTTGGGGTCCCTTTTGACGGCGCCACGGGGGAGGTCTTTATTACCACCCCTGCCACTCACATGCACCCCCCCGCCATTTCGAGGTAATTCGGCCAAATAAATTCGAGTACCCAACAGGCCTGGACACACTTTCCCTACGGGTGCGCCCTCCTCCTTTCCCCGCCCCTTCCTCTCACCACTTATGCTCCAAGCGTAGTGGAAGGGAAGGAGGAGGAGGAGGAGGAGGAGGAGGAGGAGGAGGAGGAGGAGGAGGAGGAGGAGTAGGAGGAGGAGGAGGGAGAGGAGGAGGAGAGAGGTCGGAGAGAAGGATCCTCCCGCTCCTCCTCCTCCTCCTCCTCCTCCTCCTCCTTTCCTCCTCCTCCTGCCTCCTCCTTTCTCTCTTTTCCATCCCTTCCCTTCCTCCTCCGCTACCCCCTCCTCCTACCCCCTCCTCTTAGCCCTCCTCCTGCCCCTCCGCCCCCCTTCTCTCTCTCTCCCCGCCAAGCCCCATAAAGGGGTGACAGATGGAAGGCAACACTGCGCCACACTGCCACAATGATTTGCCAAGCCTCTCCTTGTTGACAGCGGTAATGAACTCCAGCTTCGAGATCGTTCCGCCGCCGTCGGCATCGATGCGTTTCCAGATGTCCTTCCACTTTTTGTCGCCGTCGCTGAAGTGGTCGACGAACTCTGCGTAGCGAACGCGCGGGTTGCCGCCTTTTCGTCCCCTTCCTCCTTCCTCGTCGTCGGCGTCCTTCTCCTATTCCTTCTCTTCTTCTCTTCATCCTCCCTCATCCTCTTCCCCTCGCCCTCCTTCCTCTTCCTCTTCCCCTCCACCTCCTCCTCCTCCTCCTGCCTCCCCCCTCTCTGCCTCCCTTTTTCGTTCTCCCCCCCCTCTTCTCCTTTGCCTCCCGCCTCCTGCCGCAGAACGCCCCTCCAAACACGCAACCCGCCGGCTCTCGACGGAAGACGCCCGCGCGCCGACACCTTGGCCAGCACGCCTGCCGCAGGCAGGGCGGACCCCCCTCTGGCGTGCCAGGCGGCACACGAGCGACGCCGCCGAGCGGGGCACCCTGCCCCGCCGCGCCACGCCCTCGCCGGCGCTCCCAAGGCCGAATGGCCCCGCTCCAACTTCCACTGCAATGAGCGCCAACCGTTGGGCCCGGCGTCCGGCGTGGATACAGTAGACACATAATGAGTATCGTTAAACCGATCCCCATCCCCAGCGGCGTGGCCTGGGCCCCACTGGCCGACTTACCCCCTAGATGGGGATGTAGGCCGTTCCCTTCGGGTTTCGAGGGGTGTATCCCCAACTGGGGTGGTCATTTGGTGGGGGTCTCGAAGGGGATGGGGATGGGGATGGGGGTCGAGTAAACGATACTGATCGCTATCGTGAATCTTGAGGCACATGCTTCGTCGGCGCGTTTGAAGGGCCTAGGTGGTGACCTCGGGGCTTCTGCGGGTCCCTGGGGCCAGCGGGGGAGAAGGCCTTTTTCCGTGGGGCACCTGCTGGCAGGCCGATGCTGTGCTTGATGTGTCTGCTGTGCGAGCTTCTTGTCCTCGGCAACGCAGGCGGTCCAAATGCCGCGGCGCACAGCAAGGGGGCGCACGATCCGTGAACCGCGGCCGAAGCTAAGGGGGACAAACGGCGCGGGTGAAGACGCAGTGGTACGAAACATGCATCGCGTCAAGCTTCCAGTTCTTAGAACAGCAAGGGCGCAGCCTTCGCTTCTTGGCTTCAGGAGAAAATAACCGCGCGCCAGGACACTTGGCTGTCGCGCCATCGTCATCGCTCGCAGCCTGGGTGTACGGGCGGCCTCGTCGCTGCCGCCGATCTCGGCGGCCTCTTCGCCAGAGCGCTGTGCGAGCGCCTCGCTGGCAAGTTTTTTGTCGGGCAGAGCCTGCCTCGCCGCGCGTCTCCTCTTGTGCCTCCGCCGCTTCCCGTGCAGAGCCCCTTGCCCACCCAAGGCAGAAGCGCCCAAAGACACTGGCCGTGCGGCTCACGGAAGGTGGAGCAGCGGCAGGTCCCTAGGCCCTTGGAGGTGAAGGCCGTGAGCGACGCGGCCCAATGCGCTTTTGCTTCAGGGAGGCAGCGCGCGCTGGGCATCGGGCTCTGTTCCTGCTACAGCGGGGTCGCCATCTCGCGGCCCATCACCGAGAGACGAAGTTCGCTGACATGTTCCCTTGCTCCTCTCATATGCACACTTCTGCTACTACTGTCCGCTCATGTGTGCTATAAACCTCAATATGCGGCCAAACGCAGGGATCGTGGGCATGCTTAAGTGGCAGACGAACTTGTGCTGCGGGCCAAACTATGTCTGGATCGACATGCAAATCCCGCCTGGGTGCTCTTGCAAAGAGGCTTCCAAGGCGTGGTGCGATGACGAGCCACAAAGCTCTGGCGACACCGTCGAACGGATTGCCCATATCATCATTTGCCCATATCATCATGATGCTTCTGCCCGCTCAACTCAATGTCCGCTGTTCTGTCCTGGTCGCTGATTATTTTCCGAAGCGCCGTATGCCCGCGCCCTTCCGTATATGTTTGGAACCACCGCCGCTCACTCCAGCTTGTCTTTGATTGTTGAGAAGGCCATTTTTGCGTACAGACGTCTTAGGACACTGTCGTCTAGAGCACTCTCGTTTGGCGCTCCAATGAAATGTGTGAAATCCACTTCTTTCTCTATTCAACCTTCCCCGCTCCTGGCCCACAACAATGCAGCAGAGGTCCTGGATAGCACGGTGTAGCAGATCAGGGTCGTGGTCTGCGGCGAACATGATTTTCTTCATTTCGATCGTTCTCGGCCCACGCTGTCTTCTGATAGCCGGGCAAATGTTCCGCATGTCTTCCTTCCTTGGGAAACGTCGCGCGAATTTTCCAGCCACGAGTGTGACCGTGGCACTCCATCCGGATCTCGCTCCTCTTTGTTTGAGCTGCTCGCTGAATGATTTCTGCATCCCTCCCTCATTGAAACAAGCACACACACACACGCTCTCTTTTTTATATTTTTCTCTCTCTCTCTCTCTCTCTGTATGTATAATCCCTCTCTTCATCTGTGATGGGTGTCCCCAAAGAAGCCAGAACATATTTGGATGGCGCATCATTCGTGCTTTCATTCCTAACCCTCGCGTGTGGTTGGATCAACATTGTATCCTAGCAGCGCCGCGCGTCTCAGAAGGCAAGTTTGCATGTCGGCTCTCCGTCAATTTCGACACACAGCTCACTCATTTCGTGCACCGCAAGGGGGCCCCAGTGGGTGCTGCGTCCGCATGCCCATCCCGCCCATTGCGGCACACCACTCACGCGTTTTGTGCCCCATAAGGAGCTCCACCTACGGCCCCAATGACACACTTAGCATGCCGCCCCCGCCCCTCTTGGCACACCCTTCAAACGGATCGTGCCCGATATCGGGCTCCACTTTCGCCCACTGTGGGCAAGTTTGCAAGCCGCCCCCCCCCCCCGCCACACACTTTTCGTGCCCCAGGGGTAGCTCCACCCTGCGGCTCCCGTCACCCTCGCCTTGTGCCCCCCCCGCACGGAGCTCTTACCTACGTCCGAGGTGGTCAAGATTGCATGCTGCCTCCCTGCCCTTTCTGGCACCCTCGTCAAAAGGATCGGTCCCCACAAGGAGCTCCGCCTACGGCCCTAACGGCACAGTCCGCACCATTCCGGCACAGCCGCAACACATGGACAGTGCCACGCATGGAGCTACACCTGCGGCCCCAGAGGCAAAGTCCGCATGCGGCCTCTCCGCCCCATGCCTGCACTGCACCCCCCTCGCATGGATCGGCCACAGAGAGCTCCACCTACGGCCCCAGTGGGCAAGATTACATGGTGGTTCAGCGCTTGTATTGACGCCCCCCAAACTCGGATCGTGCCTTACGATGAGCTCGACCTGCGGCCTGAGTGGGCGCGTTCGCGTGGGGGACCCTCCCGCTCAATTCGACAACCAACCCCCCTCAGGAGAATGGTGCCTCCCAGGAGATTTAGCGCGCCTCTGCGCGCTTGCTCCGCAGGCCCCTATCCGCACTGCCCCGCGCTGCGCAGTATATGAAGAGAGGGCCGCGCCGTCCGCTACACGCATCTTCGTAGGGTTGGGCCCTTCGCAGCACTACTTGTTGGGCGACCCGCAGCTAGCGGGCACGCTTGCCGCACATTCATCCGACTACGCATGAAACGTCTGTGAGCAGCATCGCGTGAAGCCATTCATGCTGGCTTCTAGCTCTTTGTCAGTTCGTTGAGGCGACTCCGCAGCGATTTCCTCACCTAAGCGACAGCTATGGCCGTAACCCAAATCCTCCCTTCACCCTCCTGCTCCTCCCCCTACACCTCCTCATCCCTCCTGCCCCCTCTCTCCCCCCTCCCCCCTTCTGGACCCCCCCCTTCTCTCTCGTCGTCATCGTCGTCTGGGGGTCTCCCAGCTTTTCTCGAAGTCCCCGGACTTCCCCCAAATCCATCCGCAGGCACGGTCTCAAAACCAGGATCGTCGATCCTCGATCAAGGGCAGAAGTTGCACCCCTGGCGGCAGAGGATCCCAACCAATTTCTTCGAGCACCGAGGAGATCACCGTCAAGAGCAAAAGTGCATGAATGCTATGACGATTCCAGGAGGCCAGAGACCACGGGCGGCCACGACCAGAGACCACGGGCCACGACCAGAGAGAGGGAAGGGATGGGAAGGGAGGGGAAGGGAGGAGGAGGAGGAGGAGGAGGACAGGAGAGGAGGAAGGATGGGCGGAGGCGTAGTAGGATGAGGATGAGGAGTAGGAGAGGATGTCGGTAAGCGGAGGGAGGAGAAGACGTAGGAGAGGGCGCCGATGAGGAGGAGCGGAGGAGGAGAGGCTGAGGAAGATTAGGAGGATGAGGAGGCCAGGCGGCGGAGGCGGCTTAGTGAGTCTGCCTATGCTGCGGAGTGAGGCGGCTGAGGAGTCGTCGGCGGATGGAGGAGGTGCGAGGGATGGTAGGCGGATGCGGAGAGGTCGGGGGAGCGCGGGTGGAGGAAGACGGGATCCCGCGAAATGCCCTCCGGCCTCAGAGAAGATATGTGCACGGGACGTTCGCAGACGACCCGTGCAGGGAGAGACCTCGGCCTTCGGCTGCCCCCCTCTCTTGGTGGCGCGCACAAGGGGGTAGGGGGGAGGGGGGCAAAAGGTTCTCAGAGGGAGGCTGCTTCTTCGAAGTCGCCGGCCCTGCACCTACAGAGAAGGCCCGCGCCTTCTAAGGAGCAGGGGTGCTTCTGAGGAGCCCCCGACCCCCCCTTCTGCGCGTGGCTGATTCTCCTCCCAGGCCGCGTGGGATGGCATCGAAGGCCACGCCCGCGGAGCTGAATACGTGCTCGGAGCTGAGCAGCGTGCGGGTGTCGACACCAGGCAGGAGCGACGCGCTCAGCTCTGGGTCCTGGGCTGGGCCCTGGGGGGGACCCGCGCGGCGAGCGCGCTCAGCCTCCTCCTCCCTCCTCCCTCCTCCCTCCTCCCTCCTCCTCCTCCTCCTCCTCCTCCTCCTCCTCCTCGTCTCCCTCCTCCTCCTCCTCCTCGTCTCCCTCCTCCTCCTCCTCCTCCTCCTCCTCCTCTTCCTCCTCCGTTCTTTTTCCCTATAACTAATTCTCCCTATCGCACCCCGCGGCCAGTTTTGAGGGCGGGCTGGGCACTTCGCCTGAGACTTCCTCACCAATTGTCCCTGAAACCTAAAAATAGCAACAGTTTCACAGACGCAAGGGCGGGTGGCTTTCAAAATGTGCTCTCGCCCTAACGCCGCGCACATCAAGTTTAAACATTTGCGATAGTTTCATAGAGTGAGGGTAGGCTGTTTTCAAAATGTGGCTCTCGCCTTAGCGTCGCGTGCATTCGCTTTCAAACATTTGCGAGGGCTTCACGGCGTGAGGGCGGGTCGTTTTTAAAATGTGGCTATCGCCTGAGCGCCGCGCACATTCGCTCCCAAACATTTTCAAACGTTTCACGGAGTGAAGGCGGGCCGTTTTCAAAACGTGGCTCTCGCCTCAGCGCCGCGCACACTCGTTGCCAAATATTTACAAGAGTTTCACAGATTGACGGCGAGCCGTTTTCAAAATGTGGCTCTCGCCCTAACGCCGCGCACGTTAGTTTTAAACATGTGCAAGAGTTTCACGGAGAGAGGGCGGGCAGTTTTCAAAATGTGGCTCTCGCCTAAGCGCAGCGCGCATTCGTTTTATATGTTTGCAAAAGAATTTCACGGAGTGAGGGCGGCCCGTTTTCAAAATGTGGCTCTCGCCTGAGCTCCGCGCACGTTCGCTTTCAAACATTTGCAAGAGCTTCACGGCGTGAGGGCGGGCCGTTTTCAAAATGTGGCTCTCGCCTGAGCGCCATTCGTTTCCAAATATTTTCAAAAGCTTCACGGAGTGAGGGCGGGCAGTTTTCAAAATGTGGCTCTCGCCTTAGCGCCACGCGCATTCATTCGTAAACTGTGTAAAGGTTTCACGGATTTCCCTGATCAGCATACCAGGGTTTGCGTTTTGGAAGGATTCAGGATTATGTAGGTGCAGCAGTTGCGTTGGTTCGCGGTGTTGGGGTCCCAGGAATGGCGTTGTGGCACGATTCAGGACCGTCAAGGCGAAACAGTCAGGTTGATCCGTGGCGTTGGAATCCCGACATCAATGTTTTGGCATGCTTCAAGGTCTTTGAACGGTTGTCTTCCACCCTCAATGGACATGAACTGGTGTAAGGGGCCTACGAAGAGGGAGCTTGGAGGGAGGGTTTATTCCAACATCGTTGATGACTCATCCTGGGTTTACACTGGTCCTCCTCCTTCACCTCCTCCCTCTCTCCCTCCCTCCCTCCCTCCTCCCCCATCTCTCTTTCATCCGTCTTCCTTGTAACGATTTGGCAGTGCGCCAGACAGGGTGGCACGCTGGGGGGCGGCCTTCGAAGAAGCCAATGTGTTTCTTAGAAGGTAGGGCCTTCTTTTCTTAGAAGGCTTTCGAAGCTTTTGGTCAGATTTCTCAGGGGCCCCCTTGCCGTCATCGAGACCCTCCGGCCTTCTTAGAACGCCTGACGCCCCCCCTGTGCTTCCCTCTTGTGTGCGCCGCCCAAAAAAACGCCATCCTGTCGCACCACCAAGCTTGTCTGCAAGCTGGGCTGCAAGTTTCGCTTGAGACTTCCCGACCATCCGCTACGGTGAAGGCGTTGGATAAGGAGCCACTGGATAGATAACTCAAGGCCTGGAAGCCTGTGGAACACCGGCGGAGCAGTGGCCAGGGGTATCACCGCTTCTCGTACCAGGTATGTAAGGACTCATCCAGGGTCTGAAACCCTCATAGGCACATTCTTTAACGAATGCACACACCGTATCCTGTTGCTGGAAAGAGCTCCAACAATTACACGGATTGGGGGCTGGTGGTTCTCAATGTGTGGTTCTCGTCTTAGCGCGGCGCACGTTTCATTAAAAGGTTCCATCATTTGCAAGGATGCGTGTCGGCTCATTGTTAAAATGCGACTCTACCTGGGGAACCACTCAAATTGTACGACCAGGGGTTGCAAGCTGTGCAAGATGCACACATTGAGGGCAGTTTGTTTGTTCTTTCTTTCTTCTTCTCAGCATGGGGATATCGCTCAAAGCTTCCACCACGACAAAAAAACAAATTCTGACATTGCGTAAACGTTACACGAGTGGAAGGTAATGGCTTTTGTCATACCAAAACAATCGTTGGATACGTCCTCGAAGCGTATCATTATGTCCATTCCTCGAACAATGTTTGCACTTAGAATATGTTCCTTTTCCTTTCCATGAGCATCGGTCTGGCGGCTCCGTGCTGGCCGTCGCCGCCCCGTCGCCATCTCGTCGCCGCCCGTCGCCACGGCCCCGAATGTTGGTTTGGCGGCTCCGTGCTCGCCGTCGCCGCCTCGTCGCCGCCTCGTCGCCGCCCGCCGTCTGGGCCTGATTGTCGGTCTGGCGGCTATGTTGTCGCCGTCGCCGCCCCGTCGCCGCCCGTCGCCTGGGCCTGATTATCGGTCTACTGGATCTGTTGTCGCCATCGCTGCCCCGTTGTCGCCTCGTCGGGGCCTCGCACTTTTGCGCCACGTAGATTCCACCACATGGATTGCTCCACATAGGTTGCACAACATAGATTGTGGTTTAAACAAAAGATTCGGATCTACCGCCCCCTCAAGGCCAGGATTTTCCGCCCGCGTCGGGGATGTACAGTTTACATATGATTTCCCAACGTGATTGTTTCAAGAAAGGTCTGCGCGCGCGCCCTTGCGAATTCTTGAAACCCCCCTGCGGATGTCTCAACATTTTCGTTACATGCGGCCAATCGGGCCCTTCGCGCGAGCATGGCAAAATCATTCGAACGCCCTTGCGCGCGTGCTGGCGGGGCACGGTCCGTCAAATAACACCATGCGGACCACTCGCGCCTGTCGACCGCGCACGCATGCCGAAATCCTTCCAAGACTTTCTTCACCGACGCGTGGACACAATCATCTCCATCGGCGTGAATCGGCGCCGTCATTGGCCTTACTCTCGTCATCGTTATCGTCGTCACCAGCATCGCTACAATCATCATCGTGTCTGCAATTGTCGACGTCGCAATTGATACCGCGCCCGCCCGAGTCAACGACTCGCACTGATGTGCCCGCGCGTCCGCGCGGCCTGCGAGACGCGCTAGGAAATTCCCACCGGTCAGCGCCACCGCGGCCGTGGTGGCTCCAAACTAACTGGCCGCTCTGCGCGCGAGTCTGCGCGCGCCAACGCGGCCGCAGCGAGGCGCCAGGCAGCGCCAAGCAATCATCGCAAGCACCGCCGCATGTGCTTTGAAAACCAAGTTGCGGGTGACTGGGCGGGATGATTACGCGAGCAGTGGGAGTGACATCAAGCTCGGCAGGATGATTTGCACCACGTATATTACTCCACATGTATTACACAATGTAGATCGCAAAACAAATATTCACATCATATTTTGCACCGCGTAGATTGCACAACATATATTGTACGACGGCGGCTGCACAACATATATCGCACCACATGTACAGCACCGTATAGACTGCACCGCATAAGTTGCACACCGTACATTACACCACATATATTGTACAACGTATATCACTTGAGACACAATGCTGGGTCCACGCTGACTAACATGTGCGTGTTTCTTCTGGGTAGAACTTGGAGTCTGAATATTTTGCAACACAGGGGCTCGCCTGAGTAGCAGGCCTGCTAAGCGCTCATCATTCAAGGAGGGCGCTTCCCGAGGTGGAAAAGAATATCTGGCGGGACTTATGAGGGGACTTGGGGCGGGAGTGTGCATTGCAGCATCGTTGATGCATCCTGGGGCTGCTCTGGTCCTCTTTCCTCCTCTCCTTCTCTTTTGGCTTTCAGGCCCCCCCCTCGTTTTTTTTTTTTTTGTTCCTCTCTCCCTCTCTCTTATTTTCAGCAGTCAGCCAAGGAAAGGCTGTATGCCTAATGCGATCCAAACCATGTGTTGGTCGATCGAACCCGTCTCCAGCGCGAATCGGCACTGCAATGGCAAGATGCGCATGCCACGGAATACCTCTTAGAGGCGGTGTGGACATGAAGTCGGTGATTCAGAGATGATGGTTGCCAGCCGAGCCCAGCCGTGGCCCTCGTGGCCGCGGCTGGATGCACCTCGCAGAATGGGTCAGCAGGGATCCCAAGAGAAGCCTCGGAACCGATTCGGAACGGATTCTGCCCAGACCCCCAGCGCCATGAAAAGATCACGACCGCCGGTTCTTCAAAGCTTGGGCCCTGGGGAGCCCGGTTTGAGCTTCGGGGCCATCCGAAGACGGCCCAGGATGAAGAACCAATCGCTGGGACGGGTTCGACAGGTCCAGACTGGGCGTATCCTCAGCTCCTCTGCCTAATCTCAGGTCGGGCATGTCTCCCTACAGGCGGATTTTGGCCGAAAAATAAAATATAGTCAAACATCATTCGAAAATTGTCAAAATAGTCAAAACATCGTGCCCCGACTACTTTTTGACTATTCCTGAAGCAGGGGGACACGCCCGACTCAAGCCTAATCTGCTGAGCCTCACTCCTCACCCCTGAGGACTCTTTCTAAAGGACCCGGACCCCTCGCTGCTCCTCCTCCTCCTCCTCCTCCTCCTCCTCCTCC
>CAUYUJ010014420.1:257631-295131 GCA_963575745.1 Prorocentrum cordatum
AACGCGTGGCTGCGATGGTGGACCGATGCGTGGAACTCGCTTGATGGGCAAAACCCTGCACCAGCCGCGCAGCCGGAGCGACGGCGCCAACTGCGCGCCCCCCTGTCCCCGACTCAACGTTGAGTGGCCGCGCCCGCGGGGCGCAGGGCGTGGGCCACTCGGCAGATCGACGAATTGCGCCACGGCCTGCCAATCATTACATGGGGGGCGCGGGGGGGCGAAAACAAACACCGAAGCATAGAAGGTGCAGGATTTTGTCCAGCAGCCGACCTTGCAGGGCTCCGGAGCAGCGGAGAGGAGTAGCAGCTCAGTGGGCGGGCCGCCCGTGCCCCGACCTTGGAGGGTCGGGGCCAGTGATCACTGCGGCTCTCCCGCCCGGGCCCGAGGCCTTTCAAAATCGGCCCCCAGACGTGTCCATCCCGACCCGGTTTTTCGAACTGGATCCAGCGGTGGCGACGAGAAGCCTCCAGGAGGCCCAACGAGGGCCAAAAGCACCAGGGACGAGCCCTTCTCCGACGACCGGCGACTGGGAGCCGATGTCCCCCCTGAGCTAGGCCCACCCGTCCCGCCCCATCTGAAGGAGGCAAGAACAGGCCAGCCGCCAGGCGGTGCCCAGCTCTTCTCCTCGTCCTCTCTCGCCCCCCCTGTTTCCAGCGAGCGCGCTCCTCCAGACTGGGTGTCTGCGGCGCAGCGGACTTCCCAGGCAGACCGAGGGGGAAGCTCTGTAGAACTGATGCGTGTCATGCCCGACGGTCTGATCGGCGATAGAATTGACACGTCTTCCTCCTCCTCCTTCCTCCTCCTCCTCCTTCCTCTCCTCCGCCTCCTCCTATCTCCCCATGAGGCGGGCGGCGGGGGAGGGAGGGAAGAGAGGCATGTAACGTACACTTGCGCCCAAAAGGGGGAGGGAAAGGGGTGGGGGAGGAGAGGAGGGGAACGCCCCACGCGGTGAAACGACCCGTCCTGCTCCTTCCCTCCTCCCCCCTCTCCTCCACCTCCTCCTGGAACCTGGAACCTGGTGGCGAGAGATGTCACCGACTGCCGCCCCCCCCAAGGCTGGTTGGCCCTGGGAGGTTGATCACAAACGAGACCGCCAGATGGCAACTGCCGCTGGCTGTATCTACGAGATACTTGTAGAAAGAATCATATCCTCCTGCTCCGCCTCCTTCCCATGTCCTCCCCGCCGCGCGCGTCCCCAGAAGGGGGAGGGCGAGGCGGAGCGGTGGAGGGTAGCGCTCGGCCCGAACGGATTTTGCAGCAATCCCGTCCTCGTTGACGCCAGCGAGGAAGGCAATGAGCTCCAGCTTTGAGATCGAGCCGCTGCCGTCCGCATCGATGCGTCTCCAGGTGTCTTCCAGCGAGTCTGCGCCGACGTCCTCGGGATCTGACGTGTGGGGAGCACCACTGGCGGGCACGAAATTTGGTGCACGCCGAGCCGTTCCTGGTGTGAGCTGGAGGCGTGCGAGGTCGGAAAGCTCTGAAAACACATGCAACATCATCATTATCATGTTCAGACCCCGCGATTCCATAAGAAATCATGCAGAACACCGGCTTGCGTTCGCTCTCTCTCTCTCTCTCTCCCTCTCCCTGTCTGTACAAACATTGTATATGAGAACGCGCACCTGCACATAAATGTATACATACCTATACGACCACCCTGAGGGTGATAAGGAGGTTGGGGGGGGAGGGGCCCAGCAGTGGGCAACAGTGGTGATTGTTGTTCTGACGATGCCAGTGGAGATTGTTGCGTTGTCGCTCTTGGGGGCCAACGTCGCACTCGATCGATCTCACTATCGATCTCACTCGATCGATCTCACTCGATCAATCTCACAATCGATATCACTGTCGATCTCACTATCGATCTCACTATCGATCTCACAATCAGTATCACTATCGATCTCACTATCGATCTCACAATCGATCTCACTATCGATCTCACTATCGATCTCACTATCGATCTCACGATTGATCTCACTATCGATCTCACGACGGGACACCGACGGGACACCGCAGGACACCGACGGGACACCGACGGGACAGCGGCGGGACAACGGCGGGACACCGCGCGGCCCCGAACGCCGGGTCGCCAAGCATTTGGTCTGGCAGCGCCTCAACCACAGGATACTTTCCTCGCCCGCCCACGCAGCTTAGCCTCGCCCGCACGCACGGCACGCACGAACACGAAACCGAAATCGATTTCCCGGTAGGGGGGCTCTCCGTTCCACTTCGATCTCACCCCCCAACCTCCGATATACACAACGATACGGGTTCACATATGTCTGTGCATGCATGCATGCATGCATGCATGTATGTATGCATGTTTGTATGCATGTATGTCTGCATGTGTGTATGTATGTCTGTGTATGTATGTATGCATGCATGCATGCATGTATGTATGCATGTATGCATGTATGTATGTGTATGCATGTATGTATGTGCATGTATGCATGTATAGATGTATACATGTACGTATGTATGTATGTATGTATGCATGCATGTATGTATGTAGGTAGGTAGGTAGGTAGGTATGTAGGTAGATAGGTATGTATGTATGTATGCATGAATGCATGTATGTATGTATGTATGTATGTATGTATGTATGTATACATGCATGTATGCATGTATGCATGTATGCATGTATGCATGTATGTGTGTATGCATGCATATGTATGTATGTATGTATGTATGTATGTATGTATGTATGTATGTATGTATGTATGTAGGTATATACGTCTGTATGTCTATATGCATGTGCGGATGCACACATGCATGCATGTATTCTTACTTGGGATGTACCCAACCCCTTCTCCACGCGAGGCGACTATGTATATGAACACGCCGTAAGCATGGCACGCTTCGTCAAACAATGCTGGACTTCGCGCGTCGCGCACCTGCGCAACTCAGGTCGCCAAAAGGGACGACGGCGACAAGCACGACAAGAAACCTAGGACGGAGGCGCGACGTGGAAGGGGAGGAGGACGAGGGGGGAGGAGGACGCAGAGGATTGGAAGGAATGGGAAGAACTGGGGGTGAGAGTAACAGCGTCATGCGCTGCATCTGTTCGGTTCACCCCTGATGCTGCGGGCGACAAGAGCCTGAAGAGAGGGGGGAATGGGGCACTGAAGACAACGCTATGTGCTACGTGACGCTCCGACGCGCTGCGTTCTGTGATGCAACAACGCCGCACGCCCTTTCAGATTCGGCTGGTCGTCGCCTCTTCAGATTCGACAACTCGCAACCCTCCAAAGAACCACGAAACCTCGCAACTCCTCCAGCTCCGCGTGACTACCCACTCTGCTGTGCCTCCCAGAAGCCCAAACGCGGCGAGAATAGCGCAACTCGCACCTCCCCCCACAGGGTAGCAAGGCGAACACGAACATTGTCCGAGGCGAAGCCCGAACATCAAGGGCGCAACCCCAACATCGAAACACAGCGAAATCCGAGCATCTCCCCATGAACGGAATCCGAAACTCCGACCGAACCCTTTTTTTTTCGAGCAGCGCGGTCTGAGCCCCCGCCGCGCGGGCCACCTCGCCCTGGGCGCCCCTCACCACGATGCCGCTCGCCTCGTGCAGCGCTTTGGCCCAGCGGCCGGCCACGCCGAGCCGCCTGCGCAGCCCCGCGAGCTCCTCTGCGGCCGACGCCGCCTTCGGCGCCGAGGACCAAATGCAGGCCCCGAAACCGGTGGCCTGGGCGGCGCGTTGGCAACCGCACCTGCGCGCTCCCACGAACCTCTGGGCGGCCGACCTCGCTTCCAGCTGCGGCTCGACTGCGCAGCGGAGCACGTCGGCCAGCAGTTCGACGCACTGCGGTCGCAGCCTGCTGCCGAAGACGTTCAGGTCGGGGCCAGCGTTGACCTCGAGGAGCCAGACGCCTGGCAGCCGGTCGGCGCCGCGGTCCTCCAGCGTGAAGTCCGCGCCAAAGAGCTCGAAGCACTGCGGCAGCGGCGCGAAGCCCGCGGGCGAGCGCGCGGCCGCGCCCAGTGCCTCGGCCAGCTCGCGGCCCATCTCCTCCAGAACCCACGCAGCCAGCCCTGGCCGGCCAGCGGCGCAGTCGAGCTCGCCGAGCCGCAGGATCTGTTGCTCCTCGCAGTACCCTGGATGCTCCACCTGCACGCAGTGGTTCGTCAGGTGCGCAAGCCTGTCTGCGGACGCCGCCTCGTACTCCGCGCCGGCGAGGAGGATTACGTGGTGCTCGCGGTGCAGCCAGGCGCGCGAGAAGCCGCAGCGCGGGCACCCGCTGACCAGCGCGTGGGCCCGGACGTGGAACTTGCGGCCTCGGAGGAGCAGCGGCGGGGCCACATAGCGCTGGAGCACCCACTCCGCTACGCCTCCGTCGAGCGCTGCCGGCCGGATGAGGTCCACGAGCTCGCCAGCGGCGCGCCCCAGGAACAGCAGCTCGCCTCGGTTGGCGGTGCTCGCCTTCGCCACCCAGAGCGGGTGGCCGGCGGCCCCCGGCGCCGCTGGAGGCAGGGGCCACCGCTCCAGCTTCCGCCGCAGGTCCTCGACGTCGCTCTCGTCCTCCAGGTCCACCACAAAGCCCTCGGGCAGCACCGACGACGCGCCGGCGCCACGCTTCGACAGGTAGTGCGCCAGCATCGCCTTCCGCACCAGGCTTGCGCGCAGGTATAGACACGAGAAGCGACAGCCGCTCGGAGCGTCGCCGGTATCCTGCAGCAGCCCGTCCCAGTCGAGCAGGGAGAAGTCGCCCCATACGCACGGCGCCGAGGCGTGCACCTCGAGCCCCACTGCGGCAGCGGCCTCGCGCAATGCCTCGGCCGCGTAGGGCGAGCCTGTGCGGATGGCCAGGCGCCTCGTTCGCCGCCGGGCGCGGCGGTGCGCCTCCAGCAGCCTCCACGCCGCCGCCGCCACCGCGGCTGCCGCCATCGCCGCCAGTGCGGCGCGCGCAGCCGCTTCGCGGGCGCCGCGCGGTGCGGGCGCGGAGGCGGGCATTGCCCCCGCCGCGGGCGCGCGCGCTCGCGCGGGCGCGGGGACTGGTTCTCGGCTTGAGCCAAAATGGCTACGCACACTCCGACCGAACCCAAACCCGAACATCCGAGAGGGGTCAAACCCAACACTCCAGTCCAGACCAGCCCCGCCTCGCCCCTCCTCGTTCGTCCTTCCGCCCCCCTCCTTCCCCCCGTTCATCCTCCACCTCTCCTCCTCGCTCCTCCCCGTCCTCCTCGTCCTCCTTCCGATACTCTCACCTCCCCCTCCTCCGTCTTCCTCCTTCACCTCCTCCTCGTCCTCCCACGCCTCCTGTCCTCCTCTCCTCCCTCCTCCCCTCCTCCTCTCCTTTCTCCTCCTCCTGCCTCTTGCCTCTGCTCCCTTCTCCTCGCTCCTCCCTCCTGCCTGTTCCCTCCCTCCTCTCTCCTGCTACTCCTGCTCCCTCCTGCCTCCTCCCTCCTGCCTCCTCCCTACTTCCCCCCCCTCCCTCCTCGCTCCTCCCTCCTCCTCCCTCGTCCTTCTACTCGGCACGCGGCAACGCCTTCGGGGCGGAACTTGTAACTATTCCAGTGTACTCGCCACGTGGCAAGCGCCTGGGGGGGCGAACAATTGTGCTACTCCGCTCTCATCGCGACGTGGCAACGCCTGCGGGACGGACAAAAATAGTATTCCACGCGACTTGCAAGGTGGAGGCGAGTGGGGAGCGAACACACAAACTACTCCACTCCACGACTCGCCTCGCGGCAACGCCTGCGAGGCGGAACACGTTTTTTAGGTCTACTCGCAACGATGTAACGTCAAGTGTAGACAACTACTGGTCCACTCTCCTTGCCACGTGGCATACGTGAATACCATCCCACGCCACTCGCCACGTGGCAACGCCATGGGGAGCGAACATCAAGTATACATCCACTCAACTCATCACGCGGAAATGCCGCGCGGGCCGAACATATACAATCCCATTCTACTCGCCACGTGGCAACGTCTGGGGGGCGAAAACACAGATTCCATTATATTCGCCACGTGGCAAAGGCAGGCCGGTGAACAACATACAATACAACTTTGCGCGCAACGTTGCTAAACCGCACAAAGCAACATAACTACTCTATCGCATTCGACGTGGCAACGCCGCGGGGGCGAACGCCAACATCATCCAGCATCCAATTGGCACGTGGCTCCAACGCGGACGAAGACGACGACGACAACGACGACCACGACGACGACGACGACGACACGAGCGACGACGACGATAGACGACGACGAAGGGCAACGAAGACGACGACGACAATGACAGTGACAATGGCAATGACGATGATGACGACGAGGACGGCGCCGACGATGACGACGACGACGCCGCCGCCGCTGCCCGCCCGCCCGCCCGCCCGCGCGCGCCCGCTCGCGCTCGCCACGTGGCAACGCCGGGGCAACGAAACACATGGCACGTGGCACGTGGCAGCGCTCGGAGAAAGCAACAACTCCCACTCCACTGTTCTCGACAAGTGGCCGCGCCTGGGCACGTGGCAACGAAGCGGGCCAGGAGCACATGCTACTCCATTATACTCGCCGCATGGCAACGCCACGTGGCAAGGCCTGAGAGGCAAAGGGTATTACTATCCCACGCCACTCGCCACGTGGCAACGCCATGAGGAGCGAACGACAAGTATACATCCACTCAACTCATCACGCGACAATGCCGCGCGGGCCGAGCATATACAATCCCACTCTACTCGCCACGTGGCAACGCCGCGGGGCGGGAACACGTAGAGCGCCACTCCGTTCGCAACGGGGCAGCTGGCGGACAACATACAAAACAACTTTGCGCGCAACGTTGCCAAACCGCACAAAGAAACATAACCACTCTATTGCATTCGGCGTGGCAGCGCCGCGGAAGCGAATACCAACATCTACTCGGCACGTGGCTCCAACGCGGACGAAGACGACGACGTCGACGACGACAGCGGTGGCGGCGACGACGACGACGACAACGGTGACGACCATACGACGACGACAACAACAACGCCAACGACAACGACGATGACGATGACGACGTCTACGCCGTCCGCCCGCGAGCCCGCCCGCCCGCCAGCCCTCCGCCTGCTCGCCCAACCGCCCGCCCGCGGGCCCGCGTGCGCCCACTCGCGCGACGGTCCGCCCGCCGAAGCGCACGCCCGCACGCACGCCCGCTTGCGCGCACCAGCCCGCCTTCTTGCCCGCCCGCCCGCACGCTCGCCCGCGCGCCCGCCCGCTCGCGCGCCCGCTCTCCCTCCGTCACCCTCCTCCCTCACTCACTCGCTCCCCCTTAGGCGGCCATCAAACCGAGCCTGGGCGATCAGGCGCGCGGCGGGAAAGCTCCTTCCCTCTCCCCCTCCCCCTCCTCCGCTGAACCGTCGATTTCCTTCCTCCTCCCCTTCAGTAACCCCCTTCCGCCACTGTGTCGACGATTCCCTCACCCCATCGAGTCCTGAGAACCGACATCCTCCTCCTCCTCCTCTTCCTCCTCCTTCTCCTGCTCCTCGTCCTCCTCCCCACTCCCCAATTCGGATGTACACGGTGAAAACTGGCATCCATTCTTTACCCCAGGCGCAGTCGTGCAATGGATTGCATTGCGTTGCACTGCGTTCCTCTTCATCCTTCCACTCCCTTCCTCACCTTACTCATTCGTGTTCCCTGCTCCTCCTCGCTCGTCCCCGTCCTCCTCGTCCTCATTCCGATCCTCCCACCTCCCCCTCCTCCCTCCTGCTCCTGCTCCTCCTCCTCCTCCTCCTCCTCTTCGCTTGTCCTCCCACGCATCCTACCCTCCTCTCCTCCCTCCTCCCTTCTCTCCTCCCTGCTCCTCCTGCATCCTGCCTCGTCTCCCTAGTGCTTCCCCCTGCCTCCTGCCTCCTCCCTCCTCCGTCCTCCCTCCCTCCTTTCTCCCTCCCTCCTCCCTCCTCCCTCCTCCCTCCTCCCTCCTCCTCCTCCTCCCTCCTCCCTCCCTCCCCCTCCCTCCCTCCCTCCCTCCCTCCCTCCCTCCCTCCCTCCCTCCCCTCCCCCCTCCTCCTCCTCCTCCTCCTCCTGTCCCCTCCTTCCTCCTCCTGCCCGCCTCATCCCTCCTCCCCCCCTTCCTCCTCGTTCCTCCCTCCTCTTCCCTCGTCCCTCTACTCGGCACGCGGCAACAGCTGCGGGGCGGAAGTTGAATATATTCCACTTTACCCGCCACGTGGCAAGCACCTAGGGGGCGAAACAGATGCTGCTCCACTTTCCCCGCGACGTGGCAACGCCTGCGGGACGGAGCACAATGCTATTACACTCAAAACTGTCTGGTGAAGCAAGTGGCAAACGAAACCAACATCACTTCGCTCCACGACTCGCCACGTGGCATTGCCTGCGGGGTGGAACAACTATTACTTCATCCTGCTCGCCACGTGACATCGCCAAGAGAGCGAAACAAATACGGCTCCAATCTCCTCGCCACGTGAGGACGTTGAGAAGGGGACGCAAATGCTACTCCACTGCGCTCGCCACGCGGCAGCCCCTGCGGAGCGAACGCCCGCGCGCCCGCCCGCCCGCCCGCCCGCCCGCCCGCGCGCCAGCTCGCCCGCCCGCGTGTGCGCCCGCCCGCTCGCGCGCGCGCGCGCTACGTGGCAACGTCAAGGGAGCGACAAGAGCTACTGCCCCACCCTCCTTGCCACGTGGCAGCGCGCGGAGGGGGGACACACACATGCTGCTGCACTGTGCTCGCCACGTGGCAAACGCCTGCGGGACGAAGCAATTCTACTCCGCTCCGCTCGGCACGTGGCAACGAAGAGGGGCGGCAACACATGCTAACCCACTCTACCCGCCACATGGCAACGCCACGTGGCAAGGCCTGGGAGGCAAACGGAAGCACAGCCCCACTCCCCTCGCCACGTGGCAACGACACGGGGAGCGAACAAGAAATACACCTCCGCTCTGCCCATCGCGTGGCAATACCGCGCGGACCGAACATATAATCTAAATCTCACTCTGCCCGCCACGTGGCAGAGCTTGGGAGGCGAACGCGAATATTTCATTCGATTCGCCGCACGACAACGCCGCGGGGCGGGAACAATACACTGCTACTCCATCAGGGCACCGACAGGCCGGCAAACAACGAAGAAGACATCAAACCAACAGCCACAATCCGCAGAAACGACAAATGGGCCACGCTGAGACGCCCGATGGAAGGCACAACTCGTTGACGCGCTACCCAGAACCCAATAAGCCCAAGAAATCCACGTGTGGACTTTTTACCGCTCTCCCCCCCCTCCGTTGTCCTCGTAGGTCTTCTACCTCCGTCTGCCTTGTCCTACCTCCTCCTACGTCCACCAGCATCCTCCAGCGGCACCCTAGTTCCCCCGCGGGCGCGCCGCCGATATAAGCAGTCGGATGTCTGTGCGGATTTCTTGGGTCAGCGCTGTACGCCCCCTGGACGCGCCCCATGCCAGGAGGAGGGGGGCCAAAGCCGACACAAGAAATTCGTGAAGGCCTCACGAATTTCGTGATGTGCTGTTTGGTATTGCTTCGAAGGGGACGAACAAGGGAGGGACATATATCTTCATGGTGCGACGTCTGCACGTCGGCAACACGTGCATCGGACCAGCCACATCAATTACATACTGCATCATTGGAAGATCAGGAGAAACCTTGTACGGCCTCGATGTGTCAATGCGCGATCTACCAGGAATCCGAGTACGATATTCTGTATCGCAAAAAACCTCCAAGCAACCTCTTCGCACCGCTCACTGTCAAATCTGGCATGCATATGTTTATTTCTAAACTGTGCAATCCACCCCAATTGATGTAAAACGCACGATCGGTAAATCAACTTAAACAGCACATGCTGGCGCGTGGATCCCAAGCAGTGGAAGGAAGTAGAAACATACGCAAGCAATCTTAGAGAGAAGGACTCATACTACCTCTTCGTCTCTGCTACCATCTCCTGCCCCCTCCCCCTTCTCCGACCTGCTCCTGCCGCCTCCTACCTCTCTCTGCCTCCTGCAAGATCCCCTCCTCAACTTTTCTTGGCAGGCCCCCTCCCAGCTTGTCGGATCTCGTCCCTCCTCGAGTTTCGGGTTTGGGCCTCCCGCGTTTTCGGGTTTCGCCCCTTTCGGGATTTCGGGCTTGGCCCTGCCCTCTTTCGGATCTGGGGAGAACTTCTGGGTTCAAGCTGCCTACCCCCAAGGAGCCGCGAGGGTTCGCATGTGATCTGCGTGACTACCCACTCCGCTGGACCTCCCAGGAGCCAACGAAACTGGAGACGATTGCGCACGTCGCAGCCCCCCAGGGCGCCGCGAGGTCTGCGCGGGCTGCGAAGACCTCCACTCCGCTGGACCTCCCAGGAGCCCACGCAAGTGGCGACAGTTGCGCCTTCGCAGCACCCAAGGGAGTCGCGTGGCCTGGCGAGGTGTGCGTGACACCCCACTCCGCTGGACCTCCCATGAGCCCACGAATTTGACGACGGTTGCGCAGTTCGCAGCCCCGCAAGGTGACGCGAGGAGGAGGAGGAGGCGGAGGAGGAGGAGGAGGAGGCGCAGGAGGAGGAGGAGGCGGAGGAGGAGGATGACATGAGGAGGAGGAGGAGGAGGAGGAGGAGGAGGAGAAGGAGGAGAAGGAGGATGAGGAGGAGGACGATGTGGAGCAATCTATGTGGTACAATCTATGTGGCGTGATTCACTTTGACTGTCTTGAAGCTGTCCTCTCTTCTGCTCGTGCAATCATCCCACCCTCCCACCCGCAACTTGGTCGTAAGACCTCTTAAGACAAGACCGTGACGGTAGGTACCACATGGCACTTGGCCACGACACCGACGCCGACGACGACAGCGACAACGACGACGACGACGACGCCGCCGACACCGACTACGACGACACCGACGACGTCTCCAACGACTTCGACGACGACAATGACGACGACGAGACCGACGACGACAACGACACCGACGACGACGACGACGATGACAACGCCGACGACGACGACGTCGACGACGACGACGCCGACGACGACGAAGACAACGACGACGACGACAACGACGCCGCCAACGAAGACGACGACGACGAGGGAGGAGGGAGGACGACGACGGCGACAACGACGACAACGACGAGGGAGGAGGGAGGACGGCGACGACGCGAACGACGAAGAAGGAGGGAGGACGGCGATGCCGACGACGACAACGACGAGGGAGGAGAGAAGACGACGACGACGACGACGGCGACGAAATAGGAGGGAGGACGACGACGGCGACAACGAGAACAACGACGACAACGACGAGGGGGGAGAGAGGACGGCGACGACGCGAACGACGAAGAAGGAGGAAGGACGGCGACGCCGACGTCGACAACGACGAGGGAGGAGGGAATACGACGACGACGACAACGACGACGACGACGACGGCGACGAAATAGGAGGGACGACGACGAGACGCCGACGACGGACGACGACGACGACGACGAGGAGGAGGAGGAAGGACGACCACGGCGACAACGACGACGGAAACGACCACGACGCCAAAGAGGACGACGACGACGAACACGAGGAACGATAGAGGACGACGTAGGCGACGACGACGACGACGCGGGAGGAGGGAGGACGGCGACGACGACGACGACGACGACGCAAGAGCGCGCGCGCACGCTTTTGTTGAAAACCCGTGTTGCGAAACTTTGTGTTTTTTGCAGGTTTTTTGGACACACGATGTTGAAATCCTTCCGAAACCGATGGGTTTTGAAGGATTTCGGCGTACGCGCGCGACGACGCGCGCGTCTGCACTTCGTCCCATTTTTTGCAGAGGATACTCGCGACGGCACACGCGCAAGGGCGTTCGACAGATTTCGACATGCGCGCGCGCGAAGCCCGTTTGGTAGCATTTCGTGACAATCTTGAAAAACCTATGGTTTTCTTAAGATTTCGCAAGAGCTCGCGCGTAAGCTTTTTTAGCAAATCAGGGTTGCGAAACCCTGTGTTTTTGTATGTTTTTTGGAAACTCGATTGCGAAATCCTTCCGACACCGAAGGTTTTTGGAGGATTTCAGCATGCGCGCGCGACGGCGCGCGCGTGTGCACTTCGTCCCATTCTTGCAAGGGGTTCGTGGCAAAGTGTTATGTTAGAGCAACAGATGTCCCCGCGTATCGTTTTTTTACAAGGGAACCTCAGGGGGGCCGATACCGGCTCCCCTGGGATAGTGTAAATTCATATTTCGGATGGACATGTTGTCATAATCATATATGATCTACATACCCGAAAGGGGGGCCGATAACGCTGGGGGGGGGGTAGAGCCTATTCTCTTTTTAGAAAGGGGCATCTATGTTATGCAATCTATGTTGTGCATTCTATGTGCTGCAACGATGGGGCGGCGACGTCGACATAATAGCAGCCGGACCGCCAGCCTGGCCCAGACGACGGGCGGCGACGGGGCGGCGACGGCGACAACATGGCCGCCAGGCCGCCACCCAGGCCCAGTTCCTTAGACCAGAAGTAAGAACCCCTAAGTGCAAGCACGGTTTGGGGAATCTATACATCTGTATCTACACGACCACCCTTCGGGTGATAAAGAATTCTGGGGTGGGGGGGGAAGAACCAACTGCTTGCAAATGCGATGGGTGTGATGAAGACGATGCTGGTGACGCGCCCTCGAGTTAGCGACGACGCGTGCTGACGATGTAGCGCTGCGATGTGATGTCACTATCGTCCTCGCTTTCGATCTCACTCGATCGATCCCACTATCGACCTCACGGCCGGTCTCAGTGCCAATGGATCCAGCGATCGATCCCGTTGTGGTCGCCCCAGGGGAGATCGCCTGTCCCCGCGAGATCTGCACGACCCAGGGGGCGTCGCCTCCCTGCGCATCCGACAGCGCGAGAACAACCAATGTCACAATCAACCTCACTGTCGATCTAACTTTTGATCTCACTATCCATCCCAGTTTAGCGATCTCACTGTCGATCTCACTATCGACTTCACTATCGATACCAAGGCGGGAGACCCCCGCCCACCGCCCGCCCACCGTAGACGTAACACCAGGACGGGGCACCAACGTGACACCACCAGACAGCAGGGCGGGACACCCCCGACCACCGCGCGCCCACATTCGCCCAACGGGGGCGGAGGGGCGATCCATTGCATCCGAATCGCCCTAGCGACGGCGAGGTCATTCCTCTCGTGCGCCCACGCAGCTTCGCCTCGCCCGCACGCACGACACGAACACGGAACTGAAATTGATTTCCCGGTGGGGCGCTCTCCGTTCCACTGCGATCTCACCCCCCGACCTCGGAGCATCGTTATGTACATATAGCCCTATTGCAGGGAAAGAGCGCGGGTCAACCACATCACCAGCCAGAGCAGAATCGGAGGTGAGGGGGTGAGATCGAAGTGGAACGGAGAGCCCCCCTACCGGGAAATCGGTTTCGGTTTCGTGTTCGTGCGTGCCGTGCGTGCGGGCGAGGCGAAGCTGCGTGGGCGGGCGAGACGAAAGTCTCCTCCGGCTGAGGCGCGGCCGGACCAAATGATTCCTTTCCGGGGGCCGGTGGCCCGCTGTGTCCCGCCGGTGTCCCGCCTCCGGCTGAGGCGCGGCCAGAACCAAATGATTCCTCTCCGGGGGCCGGTGTCCCGCGGTGTCCCGCAGGTGTCCCACCGGTGTCCCGTCGGTGTCCCGATGATGATGATGATGATGATGATGATGATGATGATGATGATGATGATGATGATGATGATGGTGGTGGTGATGATGATGATGATGTCGATGATGTTGATGATGATGATGGTGATGGTGGTGATGATGGTGTCCCGGTGATCATGATGTTGACGATGTTGATGATGATGGTGATGGTGGTGATGATGATGGTGTCCCGATGATGATGATATCGATGATGATGATGTTGCTGATGATGATCATGGTGTCCCGATGATGATGATGTTGACGATGTTGTTGATGGTGAAGATGATGACGATGGTGCTCCGAGGATGATAATGAGGTTGATGCTGATGCTGTTGATGATGATGGTGATGATGGTGTCACGACGATGATGATGTTGATAATAATGATGACGGTGACGGTGTTCCGATGATGATATTGATGATGATGTTGCTGATGATGATGATTGTGTCCCGATGATGATGATGGTGATGAGGATGTTTATGATGATGGTGATAAGGTTATGGTGATGGTGTCCCGGTGATGAGGATGATGTTGATAACGTCGATTACGATGATGATGAGATGATGAGATGATGATGAAGATGATGATGGTGTCCCGATGACGATGATGCTGAGATTGATGATGATGCTGTTCATGATGATGGTGATGATGATGATGGTGTCCCGATGATGATGTTGATGATGATGAAGATGATAGTGTCCCGATGATGATGATGAGGGTGATGATGAGGTGATGAGGTTGATTTTGATGATGGTGTCCCGATGACGGTGGTGATGATGATGCTGATGTTGATGATGATGGTGTCCCGATGATGATGGTGGTGATGATGGTGACGATGATGATGGTGTCCCGATGATGATGTTGATGATGATGTTGCTGATGATGATGATGATGATGATGGTGTCCCGATGATGATGATGTTGATGATGTTGTTCATGATGATGATGAGATGATGATGATGGTGGTGGTGCTCCGTTGATGATGATGACGGTGTCCCGATGATGATGGTGATGGTGACGATGATGGTGTCCCGATGATGATGATGGTGATGATGTTAATAATAAAGGTGATAAGGTTATGGTGATGGTGTCCCGGTGATGATGATGATGATGATGATGATGATGATGATAACGGTGATTACGATGATGTTGATGATGATTATGATGACGTTGATTGTGATATCGATTGTGGTATTGATAGTGAGATCGATAGTGAGACCGAATGTGACATCGATTGTGAGATCGATAGTGAGATCGATAGTGAGATCGATTGTGAGACCGATCGAGTGCGATCGATCGAGCGAGACCGATAGTGAGATCGATAGTGAGACCGATCGAGTGAGACGTTGGTTCCTCCCCCCCCCGAATCTCCTTATCACCCGAAGGGTGGTCGTATAGGTATACCACCACAAAGCGGGAACGCCCATCAGACGACGACATGACCAAACCAAGCGAATCCACCGCGGTTTAAATCCCACCAGACCTTTAGGGCGTGAGTGGTTTAGGTAGTCCTCTCTGTTCTCAACCCCCTTCTTCCCCTTCGGGGAGGGGTTTACCCCTCCCCCTACCCCCTCCCCCTGGGCCTGGAGAGGGGGGGGCGCGGGTCGTCGGGGCGTCCTTTGTCGGTCCCTGGGAGGCTCATTTTTTGACACCCCTCACAAGGATCGTGGCCCCAGGGGGGGCAAATAAGTGCTTTCGTCTTCTTTGACCGATCTCCTCCAAGATGGCCCCAAGAGCGCTCCCAAGGCCCCCAAGAGCGCTCCCAAGACGGCTCCAAGACGGCCCAAGAGGGCCCCAAGACGGCCCAAGCGGCGGCCAATACTGCCCAAGAGGGCTCCAAGACGGCCCCAAGAGCGCCCAAGCGGCGCCCAAGAGCGGCCCAAGAGAGCCCCAAGCGGCTCCAAGACCGCCACAACACGGCTCCAAGTGGCCGCGGAGCCTCCCGAGGACGCACCCGAGAAGCTCAGACAGCCCAAGAGGTCCCCAAGACGCTCCAAGAGAGCCCCGAGAGGCGCCCTAAGGGGGCCCCAAGAAGCCACAACCATTAATTTTCCGTGGGCGTTTCAAACATTTTAGCGTTCCCGCCCTTTCGGCTTCCCGACTCTCCAAGACAGCCCAAAAGGCATGCAAGACCGCCCCAAGGCAGCCCAATAGGCTCCCAAGACGGCTCCAAGACGGCCCAAGAGGGCCCCAAGGCGGCCCAAGCTGCGGCCAATACGGCCCAAGAGGGCCCCAAGACGGCCCCAAGAGCGCCCAAGAGGCGCCCAAGAGCGGCCCAAGAGAGCCCCAAGAGGCTCCAAGACCGCCCCAAGACGGCTCCAAGTGGCCGCGGAACCTCCCAAGGACGCCCCCGAGAGGCCAAGACGGCCCAAGAGGCCCCCAAAACGCTCCAAGAGAGCCCCGAGAAGCGCCCTAAGCGGGCCCCACGAGGCCAACATCATATGCTTTCTTCGAGTATTTCAAACATTTTAGCGTTCCCGCCCTTTCGGCTTCCCGACGCTCCAAGACAGCAAGAAAGTACCGCAAGACCGCCCCAAGACGGCCCAAGAGGCTCCCAAGACGGCCCAAGAAGGCCCCACGACGGCCCAAGAGGCGGCCAATACGGCCCAAGTGGGCCCCAAGACGGCCCCAAGAGCGCCCAACAGGCGCCCAAGAGCGGCCCAAGAGGGCTCCAAGAGGCGATATTTCGGGCCCCGACGGGGGTACACCAATACATGCTCTCTCCTTCTTTGCCCGATGGCCTCCAAGATGGCCCCAAGAGACCTCCCAAACTCCCACAAAGAGCCCCGAGAGGGTTTCAAGACTCCCAAAGGAGCCCCAAGAGAGCCCCAGGGCCACGATTCCCTGAGATCCCAAGAGAGCCCCAAGATCGCACGGCAACGCCAGGAGGAGGATGACGAAGAGAAGGAGCAACGAGGACGAGGAGAAGGAGAGGAGGATGGAAGAAAGAAGCCAAAGAGAGGGAGGAGGAATAGAAAACACCCTACGGTCAGCGCATCTTTTTCGAGCGGCTGCTTTTGGATGGGCTGGTGGGGACTCGCGAAGCGTAAACAATTAAGGGAAGGCTTCCTGAGTACGTAACTAAGCAAGGACGGCATTGCTGTGCACTGCTTGGCATTGGGTTGCATTGCGTAGCGTTGCTTGGCATTGCTCGGAATTGCTTTGTATTGCTTGGCGTTGCTTGGCGCTGCCAGGCAACACGGAAGGAACCAAGACCAAACAACCCCTGGAAGACACTCAAGCAACAATACCAAACAACCCGAGGAAGGCTGGCCGGCGAAGGCCTGGTACCCAGCCGTTCTTCAACAACAAATTAGAGTCCGCCAGACAACCCTAAGTTGGAAACGGCACAGCAACGCACAATTTGATGACTATCGACCAGAAGTGTCTGGTTGGATTTACCAATATGAGAGCGTATGTATATCAATTTATTCAAGACCAACGTAGAACACAATAACGGTGGACATGCCATAACGGAACACACACAAACTATTTGTATGGCCAACCAACAGCAGAAATCAAAAGACAGCCTGACCCTGGGAGTGCGCCCCCCTTGTAGCTCACGATGATCGTGGACCTGGGAGCACGGACCCGTAGTGGATTACGAGGGTGTATTTAAACAAATCCAGAAGGGCTTTCCAGCAACAAGTATCTACAGGCGAGCCTGTGCAGAAAGCGCTCGAGCAGCCCTCGCTTACGAGGAATTGTGGCCCCCGACCCCTCAGAGGCAGGGGGAGTTCAACTTCCAGGGTGAGAATGGCGGCAACGAGCATCACCTGGTCGATCGCGGCGGCTTGCGAGACCGCCTAGGTGTGCCTCTTCCCCTAGGGCCCCCTCTCAGGGGGATGCTCTGCCAACACCTCTCCTCCCCTCCCTTCTCCTCTTCCTCCTTCTCCTCCTCCTCCTCCTGCTCCTCCTCCTCTTCCTCCTCCTTCTCCTCCTCCTCCTCCTCTACCCAGGGGGGTTGGAACAGCCCAGCGTCCTTGGACGGCGGCGCCCCGCGGCAACCTCCGCTGCGAGCACCGCGCGACCTGCTGCCCCCCTCCGCCGCGCGAGGTGCCGCGCGGCTCCCGAAATGGTCGACGAACTCCGCGTAGGTGCCGCGCGACTTGCCGCCTCTCTCTCTCTCTCTCTCTCTCTTTCTTCCTCCTCCTCCTCTTCTTCTTCTTCTTCTTCTTCTTCCTCCTCCTCCTCCTCCTCCTCGCTCTCTTCCCCTCCTCCACAGCCCCTATCCTTCTTCCCCACCAACTCCTCCTCCTCCTCCTCCTCCTCCTCCTCCTCCTGCTGCTCCTCCTCCTCCTCCTCCTCCTCTCCCTCCTCCTGGGCCGCCTCCTCCTCTTCCACCTCCTCCACCACCCTTCTCCTGCATTCCCCTCCTCCTCGTCCTCGTCCTAGTCGTCGTCCTCCTCCTCCTATCCCTTCTTACTCCCCTTCCCTTTCCCCTTCCCCTTCCCCTTCTCTCTCCGTCTCCCCTCTCCGCCCTTATCATTTTCAAACCCTGGTGACATCTTGGAACATCCTGGATCACCCTCTAACTCACGTGGAAATGAATCCACTCCTCTGAAATCATGCCCCTGCTTGTCACCATCCCCTTGCGAAGCCAAGGAGTGGCGAGCACAGAGGGTGCCACCCAACCAAACCATTACATGTGATACCGCTTCCGACGGCACTTCTCGAATGATGGTGGGTGGGAGCCTGGGGAGAAATATTGAAAGAGAGAGCGGGAGGCAGGAAAGAGAGAGAGAGAAAGAGAGAGAGAAACAGAGAGAGAGAGAGAGAGAGAGAGATATTCTCGGTCTTCCTCCTCCTGCTTCTTGCTCCGTGTTTTCTGCTCCCTGCTCCCTCCAATATTCCCGCCTCCCTCCTTCCTTCCTTCCCTCCCTTCTGCTCTCTCCTCCCTCTTCCGTGGTCCTCCATCCTCCCTCCTTCTGCTTCTCATTCTTATCGTAATCATTCCTCCTCATCCTCCTCCTCCTCCCAATCTTCTTCCTCCTCTTTCTCCATCTTCTCCTGCTCACTGTTCCCTCCTCCCACTCCTCCCTCCACCCTGCCTCGCTCCTTTCCTCCTTCTCCCTCGTTCCTCCACCGTCCCTCTTCTCGTCCTGGCCGTCTCCTGCCCTCTTCCCCTCCTCCTCCTTCTCCTCCTCCTCCTCCTCCTCCTCCTCCTCGTCCTCTTCCTCGCCCATCTTCATCCTCTCTCTCCCTGTATCCTTCTCCTCCTCTTCCTCCTCCTCCTCCTCCTCCTCCTCCTTCTCTCCCTCCCTGCAGCCCGAGATGGCGTTGAAGACCGCGTCCACGGCTTCGAAGCTCTCCTCGCTGTCGAGCAGTGGGCCGGTGTCGATGCCAGGGATGACCAGCGCGGCCACCTCCGGGTCCTGGTAAGGACGAGTTCATGCGGTTAAGCGATCCTTCTTTCTCCTCCTCCCTCCACCTTCCTCCCTCTGCTTCCCTCATTCTTCTCCATTCCGTTCCCTTGTGAATAACTCCTCCCTGTCGCACCCCGAGGCCTGTCGAAAGGGTGGTCGGGGCGTGTCGCCTGGGACTTCCTCACCGTTTATGATCCTGAAGATCGAATTTTGCAGCACTTTCACGGATGGAGGGCGGTCCGCTTTCAAAATGTGGCTCTCGCCTTAGCGAAGCGCACAGTCGTCTTAAACATTTGCAAGAGTTTCGCGGACGTAGGGCGGTCAGTTTTCAAGATGTGTCTCTCGCCCTACCGCCAACCACATCCTTTCTGAAAGTTTGCAAGAGCTTCACGGATGGAAGGCGGCTCCTTTTCAACATACGGCTCTCGCCTGAGCGCCGCGCACATTCGTCTCAAGGGTTAGCAAGACTTTCACGGACTCTCATGGTTAGCGTGACAGAATTTGTGTTTTGGTATGATGGCGGAATGTCAGGGCGCAGCAGTCACGCTGATTCGCGGTGTTAATGTCCCAGGAATGGTGCTCTGGCGCGGTTTAGGATCGTCAAGACGCATCAGTAACGGTGATTCGCGGTGTGGAAGTTCCAAGGAGGGCGTTCTGGCACAAGTCCAGATTTTCAAACGGTTATCTGCCAACGTGGCATGTCCCTGAATGGAAATGAATCCGTGTAGGAGCCTATGAAGAGAGAGCTTGGAGGGAGGGATAATTGCAATATCGTTGATGCGGGTCCTCCTCTTCCTCCTCCTCCTCCTTCTCCTCCCCCTCCTCGCCCTTGTCCTCTTCCTCCTGCTGTTGCTCCTGCTCCTCTGCCCCCCTTTCCCTATCCTGCAAAGCGGGGCAGTGGGTGAGGGAGGGGGAAGAGGAGAGGGAACTGCTCCACAATTGTGAAACGACGTTCCCCTCTCCCCATCCCTCGTCCTCTTTCTTCTCCTCCTCCTCCTCCTCCTCCACCTTCTCCTTCTCTTCCTGTTCTTGTTCTGCCTCCTCCCCCTTCCTCCTCCCCCTCCTCCCTCCTCCTCCCCCCTCCTCCTCCTCCTCCTCCTCCTCCTCCTCCTCCTCATCCCTCCCGCCTCCTCCTTCTTCCATCCAACGGGAGAAAAAGATAAGGATGGGGGAAAACAGCGCTCTACTTCGCTGCGCTGATTTATCACTGCTGTCCTTGTTCATGGCAGCGATGAAGCCCATGAACTCCAACCTGGAGATCGATCCACTGCCGTCCGCATCGATGCGCGTCCATACATCCTTCAGAATGCCGAGGTCGGTGTCCTCGTGCGCGGATGCCAATTCAGCATTCACGAAGGCAAGTGCTACTTGGTGCATATCAGGTCCGTAGGCGTCGAATGACCTACAAATGCGCGAACAAATCCAACTTCGCTGGTCCAATTTCGGGGCCACCAATCTCTGGAAGCTGGGCTTTCTCATCAAACAACATTTGCGGTTAAACCGCTCTGCGTTTGAACCGTGATGTGTAGATCTTCGTGCGACCTCCCCCCAGAACCCCTAACCTCACTCTTTGCCATGCCTTACCATGCTTCCTCCCTCTCTGACTGCCTCCAGCGGTTAGTAGACAATAGTCGAAATCGTCACAGCGACACCTTGTTTGTACCAACATGCTGCATGCATGCTCCCAGGCACCTCAACTCAAAAATGGTTTCAAGAATTCCCCAACACACACTCCCAAGATGGCCCCGATGTTGTCCAAAATGGCCTCAGGGTGACACCCGAAAGCCCCAACACGCCCCGAAAAGCACTCAAACATGCTCAACCATGCCCTCATGTGCTCCCAAAAACCCGTCACCGTGACCACACTGTTCCGTGACATTGTCACCGATTGGCGGGGGGGGGGAGGGGGGCGAGTGGGCTCCACACTCTGGCAAGTGGTCTGTCTCGCTGCCTCCTTCAAGGATTTCTACGCCCCCAGGGCGCCTTGCGAATTTGCATAAAAAACTTCGAGGACCCAGGAACTTCCAGGACGCTTCAAGGACGTCCACGCGCCGCCCTCCAAATGGCTCCTGGGTGTCCAGGGATTGTTGCCCTCTGAGGATCTGGAACTTCCCCAACAGCAGAAGGAAGAAGAGGAGGGAACATAATATCACCAAGAGTATGTGGACGAGAGTGTGCAGAAAGAAAGTGGTGTGCTGCAGCATTCCCTGAAACCACCTGTCATGGGCGCATGCCACACCGTGTGTGATGGGGCATGCTTTCTTTCAATCAACCTGTGGTGTGGTGCCCTCGTTTTGCAGAGACAGCGCCCCGCGTCCTCACCTTACCCCCTCCCCCTCCTCCTCGTCCCATCTCCGCATGCCAATCTCGGCACACCCCTGACACGTTTCCTGGCCCCCATAGGGAGCTCCACCGAAGGCCCCAACAGATCCCCCAAACACCGTCCATGTGGTGGTGTCACACCCGTTCTGGCACACCCTTCGCACGCTTCGTGGCCCCACATGGTGGCGCCACGCCCGTTTCGGCACACCCCTTACACGATTCTTGGCCTCCTAGGGAGCTGCACATAAAGCCCCAGAGGCACCGTCCCCATGGTGGCGTCACGCCCTTTTCGGCACACCACTCACACGTTTCGCTGCTCCACTTGGAGCTCCACCGAAGACGACATTCACAACCGCTATACTCACAACTGCATCCGTTTGGGTCCTTCGCCAACTGTTTGTCAGACTGTGGCATTCGTGGGCGAACGACGCGTCAGAAAGCCGGAGGCTGGGCCTCGGGACGACTCGTTCTCCTCCCCGTTGTCACTAGCCACGCATGGGCGGACATAGGGGCTTGGTTTAAGAGCCCTGTCCCTGGATCGACAACATGTTTTTTTCATCAGCTGGCGAAGGAGCATCTTTTTGATTGCATGCAATATGCATGAGCTGCCCCTGCGTAAGTATTCGGGCCATGGCTTTGGCGGAGGACAATGGACGCCGGTATGATGTTGAAATGAACATTGCGATATATATATATATATATATATAGAGAGAGAGAGAGAGAGAGAGAGACAGAGAAAGAGAGAAGACAAGAGCCATAATACACCAGAGATGACTCATAGGGGTAGACCTGGAGGGCCTCTTCGCACATGGAGGCTCTTTCGTGCGCGTACTATCTGGTCACGCCCACTGATTGACCATGAAAGCAGGGTGAGATATACATGACGTAACGTATTCGCTGCTGTGCGCAATTCGGGCTCATGCCGGTGCGGCCTTATCGGCCCGCTTTCGAGCTTTCATTCTGCGCTGGTATCTTGCTACCTCAGATGTCCGCTGCGTCCACGGCAAAGACTACCTGCGCCGCGGACACCTTGCACAGCTAGCGGCTGCACTAGACCTGGTTGTGCCTCAGACGTTAATCCTACCCTCTTTTTTGGCGGCGCGGATGTTGAGGACACTCCCCAACATATGGCGCCGTTGGCAAACAGACAAGCGAACTCAGGAGAAACACGGAAGGACCGCACCTCCGCTATACATTGGCCTGCGGATTCAGGCGCCGTTCCCATTCGTGCTTCGAAAAACAATAGAACCCCCATACTATTTGCAGCATCCCAAAGCCACCACCGTACCGCGAGGCACTGGGTGGAGTGTCCTCAGGCCTCTTCGAATTCTTAACATGTAGACGCTCTTTCAGGGCCACAGACACGGTCCAGAATTCTTGGCCGTTTTTTGATGCTACCAAAGATTCCACAATGACTTTTCTTCAAGGGTCTCGCACACATCCAACCAGGCCTAATTCGGAGGCCCGTCCTTGGATCCGGTACTTCCCGCACAAAGGATCAATTTCGGCCTGAGAGTTTACGTCAAGTTCCATTGGATTTTTCGTACGCCTCATTTGTGAGGCTCAAGTTTGCTTAGCCTCGCTCATAGGCCGCGTCCTGCAATTATTGTTGTGCTTCCCCTGGGTTGCGTGTCAGTTTTCTTTTTTCTTGTCGTGTGTGCTGGTTTGCGTGCATGAATGGTGGCTTGTGTGTTCGGTTCAGTGGAGGCGTGACTGCTGACTTACATGTTTGCATGCATACTTGATTGACTTTTTTTTATCGCAAGCGTCCGTGATGGCTTGCGAACTTGTATGATGACATGCTTGCTTGCTCGTTTGCGTGTTTGCGTGCTTGCTCCTCTGCTCGAATCCAAGATTGCTTGTACTCGTGCTTGCATGCGTGTTGGCGTGCTTTCTTGCATGCGTGCCTGCGTGCTTGCATGTCTGCCTGCGTGCTTGCACAGGTGTGTGTGTGTGTGTGCGTGTGTGTGTGTGTGTGTGTGTGTGTGTGTGTGTGTGTGTGGGTTCTCGCTTCTGTGGCTACACAACTGACTGCTTGCGTGTTTGATAGCGTTCATGCGCTTGCGCGGGCCATTGCTTGCTTGGATGGTTTCCAACATCTTTAAACATAGTTGTATACCATTCTTGACCCATAAGTCGTTTCTTTGCACGCTTGCTTGCAAGCCTACATCTACGGTGGAAATTTGCACTGGAAATGGGACGGCCAAGCACGGAAGGGCTGAACATGCCCGAGCAATGTCCAAGATCCTCCTCCTCCTCCTCCTCCTCATCCATCTTCTTCCCGGCGGCACCGAAGCACGAAAGCCGCAGCGAGGCACCGAATAAAAGGAAGAGGAAGAGGAGAAGGAGGAGAAAGGAGAGGGAGGAGGAACAAATGGGTACTGCGAGAGATGGTCTGGTGCCGCGCACACCCAACGCCCTTCCTGTCACTGCGAGCTCTGGTAAAGTGCCGCGCACGCCAGGGTGATAGGTACCGTCCGCCTCGTATGCTGCCCCTGTTCGCCAAACTCTCTGGTGCCACCCGCCTTCATGGTACTACAAGAACTGGTTAGGTGCTGTAAGCGCCGCGCCGCTTTCCCCATCATGGAAGAGAGCAGCAAATAAATAGTGAAACGTCAGCTGGCACCGCAATGGAAGGCGGCGCACCCGCGGCAATCGAAACATTTGCCCTGGGTCTTCTTCGGGTTCCCGCGTTTGCCCCTTTTTCCGCCGGTTGCCCCGCATCCCTCTTGAACCCCTAGATGCAAGCGCGACGTCGCAGGCGGGCGCGCCGCTTGGCCTGGACAGGGAAAGGGGAGGGGGGGGAGGACGAGATTTAAGAGCTGAGGGGGGAATGCAGTAGGAGCTTGACCACAAGAAACCTCGCACAAGAAACCCAACCCTGAGACCCCAGGACGTCCATATTTCTTGGCGTGGAAAAGCTACGATTTCCATCGTAAAACCATCAAAATCCAAGAAACCCAGGCCACCCTGTAGGCAAGCAGGGTGGTTCTTGGCATGGGTTCCCACGGACGAAAGGGGCGAGGGTCTGCCTGAAAACAATGCCGCTGCCTAAAATAGGCGTTCCAGCCGCTTCTGGCAGCTGAGCTCTGGCAACTCCGAACAGATGCGTTGCTGAAGAAGAGCTCAACTCCGAATCATATCGCTCGGATTGTGCTGCCTGGGGGTTCTCGGCAACTGCCGCTTGCAGTCTCTCGCGGGTTTCTGCCTGAATTGCCTCCGTGAGAGCGGCGCCCTGCGCGCCGGAGCGCGGGCGGAGCTCGGCAAAACGCGGGCTGGCCGACCACTAAAACCTGGGTGGGCTCGACCTCTGTCGCCGCGAACTCGCACTGGTCAGCCCAGACAGGATCCGTCTTGCCGCTGGTGTCCTGCCTGCCCAGGGCGCTCAGGTGGACTTTCTCTGGCAAGAAAACCAGCTAAAGAGGGCCACGGGGTCAGAAGGGGGTGCGGGGTGGGCAAAGGTGCCTGTCGCTCCATACGCATACATGAAAGCGAGACTCGATCTGTGCAGCGCGTTGCCCAGCTCACACTCCCATTCAGAGCTGGGGCTGGTGGGGGCGCCCCAAAGGTTACTGATGGATCTAACAGGGCGGGGCCCTCTGTGTCCTGCGAGAAAGCGCTGTCGCGCTGCGGACCTCGTCGCGCATGGCGGGTCCGCGAACAGATCGATCGCATGCTCATCCTTGATGAGATCCAATAAGAAACGTCTCGCACGTGAATTGGAACTACACTCTTGGACTTCATCACTGGCCAGTGGCAAGCTGAGCATGACAAGAGGAACTCTTGCGGCCAAAACCAGGCCTTCAAAATGGCATTGGTCATCCCATGAGCGGCACGGGCCGCCAAACACGTGCAGGACGCAAAAGACCAGCGACGCACTCTGCGGGTCTCGGAGCTGGGCGGATGCAAAGGAATCTGCTCTACGTTATACGCCACGGCCGGGGCTGAAATGCGCGTAGGGATCGTCCTCCTCCTGCTCATGTTCCTCCTCGTCCTCCTCCTCCTCCTCCTCCTCCTCCTTCTCCTCCTGTCTCGACCAAAACGGTGGAGCAGGCCAGCGTCCTTTGACGGCGCTGCCCCGCGGAAGTGGTTGACGAACTCCGCGTAGCCGCCGCGCGACTTGCCGCCTCTCAATCCCTCCGTCTCCTACCCTTTCTCCTCCGGCCCCTCCCCCTCGCCCCCGACCTCTGGGCAACATCACGGTGCGACGACGGAGGGTTTAGGGGGGAGGAGGAGGAACAGCGACGCCCGCCAAACGAGGAAGGAAGAAGAGAGGTCAAGACATCATTTTTTTCTATTTGTTTCCTTTTCTTGGAAAGGGGTCCTGAAATCCGTGCAGGCCGCCGCCGTGGGGCGGGGGTGCGCAAGCCTGTACGCCGTGCTCTTCACGACGAGGCGGGCGCACGTGGAGGAGGAGGGGGAGGAGGAGGAGGAGGAGGAGGAGGAGGAGGAGGAGGAGGAGGAGGAGGGGGAGGAGGAGGAGGAGGAGGAGGAGGAGGGAGGAGGAAAAGGAGGAGGAAAAGGAGGAGGAGGAGGAGGGAGAGGAGGAGGAGGGAGGAGGAAAAGGAGGAGGGAGGAGGAAAGGGAGGAGTGAGGAGGAGGGAGGGGAGGAGGAGGGAGGAGGAGGAAGGGAAGGAGGAGGGAGGAGGAGGAGGAGGAGGGCCTGGGATCACCATGAGCGCGTGGAACGTCCCCAAGACCGATCTGCTCCCAGCAGGCTGCCCCCAAGGGCTACTGTATGTCAGACGCTTCGGGGCGGCTCACGAGGCAGCTGCTCGCAAGTCGAGTGACCCTCCCCGACGTGGGGCGCCCCCCCCGCAACCGCAGCTTTTGCGAGGCGCGCGGTCGCCAGTGCTCTGCCCCCGACTCCCCACCCCCTCCACGACCCCTCTGCAGCTAATCAGAGAAGGGCGAGCGCAGGCTAAATAATCAGAGAAGGGTGAGCGCAGGAGGTGCACCCAACTCAAAGAGGAGCACACCACACGTCTATTTGCACACACACACACACACACACGCACACACATTCCAATCCATGTACTTTTGCAGGGCCCGGGACCCCGGAACAAGCGCCCCCCCCCCAACACACACCGCATTTGGCCCACCCTGGGCCTCTCGGGCAACCTTCCAGACGACCTGGGAGAACCCCACGAGAGCCTGAAGACGGCCCCAGAGGGCTCCAGGCGTTCCGGCGCGCTCCCGAAACGACCCCAGAGAGCCCCAAGACGGTCCACGACAACCCCCAAGAAGCCGCCATACCCAGAAAGATCGCTCCAAAACGTCCCAAGAGGCCTCCAAGAGCACTCCCAAGAAGGTCCCAAGAGGCACAATTCATTTGTTTGCTTTGGGTTTTGGTGAATTTTGTGGCTCTCCTCTTTTCGGCTTCCCGACGCTCCAAGACGGCGGTCTTCTGGGCGTCCGAAGCTGCCTGGGAGGCTCGAAAATCGCCTTACAACCATCCGAAAGGGCTTCCAGGCAGTCCAAGAGAGCCCCAAGACGGCACAACAGGGTTCCAAGATGGCCTAAGAGAGCCCCAGGACGGTCCAAGATCGCCCCAAGACGCCCTCCGAAGCACTCCAAATCGTGACCTGGTCGGTCAGGGAGACCGCGGTTGGAGGCAGGGTGGCCCGAGGAAGCCCCCAGAGGCCCCCAGAAGACGCGCAGGAGGCCTCCAGAAGGCCGTAAGAAAGCCTGAACAATTTCTGTGAGGCCCCCAGAAGCTTTCCAAGGAAGAGCCTTCGTAAAAAGAACTGAGGAAGATGGGGAACATGCGCAGGGTATGGCGAGATATGGCGAGAAGGAGGAAACATGAAGTTTGGAGGAAAGATAACGAATAACATTTTCATAACGGCGATGCTGGAAAAGGCAACAAGAAATTATCGCTCAATTGTCGGCTTGACATTCCTGCCATTCCGCCAACATGCCAAATTTCAAGGACCAAGTTGCATGGCACCAAGCACCACTGCAGTCAGACACACACATACATACATACAGACAGGCAGACAGACAGGCATATACATATACATATACATTTACATACACATACGCATACAACATTTACACATACGTATACATATGCATATACTTATACCTATACAGCCATATATACTTTTATATTCACATTTACATGTCCACATACACATACACATGCATGTAATATACATGTACATCTACATATTCGTTGTCATTGTCATTTACATTTGCACATACATGTACATCTACACACACACACATCTACATACATATATACATACATATCTTTATACACACGTGCACATCCGCCACTGTGCCTTCAGCACGTAGTGGAGAGCCAAGCTCATGCATCCCTGCAGCCCTGAGAGGTGAAACATTTGAAAGGTTCTTAATGGCCCGCCCCCCGATTTTCCAGCTGCTACCAGAAGCTTCTGGGAGCCCCTGGGAGCTTCTGGGAACTTCTGGGGATTCCTGAGAACTTCTGGGAGCTCCTCCGCCAGCCTAAGACGACCTCACGGATCCTCGAATGTCTCCCAAACCCCCATGGGGCTACGAAACGTGTGAGGGTGTTCCGACATGAATGGCCAGGACGCATGCGAAATGCGCCACTGCGGCCTTAGGTGGAGCTTCCTGTGGGGCCACGAAATGTGCGAGGTGGTAAGGAGGGGGAGGGGGAAGGGGGGGAGGAGGAAGGAGTGAACGCGGGGCGCTGTCTCTTCAAAACGAGGACCCAACACTAAAGGATGGTTGGGAACAACATGAAAAGGGAGAGAGCGAGGAGGAAGGAAGTGGGGAAAGGGAGGGAGGAGGGAAGGGGACACGAGGAAGGAGAGATGGAGGACGAGAGGGATCAGCAGAGGGGACGGCAAGGAAGTCTCAAGCAAAAGCGCGAATTTTGAAGAAAGTATGCGGGAATCCCACAGGAGATCGCGATGACAGAGCGCCGAGAGAACGATCCGTGAATAAGTTGTAAGGAACTCTCAGGCGAAAGCGCGATTCCTGTACACAACGCAAGGAAACGTCAAGCGAAATGCTGATTCCTCAAAAAACAAAGTAGGAAATGTGAAGCGGGAGCCGCTGTCGTTGCAAACAGGGGGCCGACACCACAATCTGAGGCCGAACGTTTTCCCTGGTTTAAAAACAAACAAGGTGCGAGCTCTGGGAGGGGTACATCCATTGAAGAACACATCTGTCACCGGAGGTGGTGATCACTCGCCATCGCTCGGACGTCCATTCCCTGTGTTTTTTTCGGTTTCGTGCGTGGTTTTTTCACCAAATGATCAAGGATGCTCCTCGATGGCCCTCGCCGAAAAAATGCACACGTCCGAGTGATGCCAGGATCAACAAAACAGTTTTTAACCATAAGCAGCATTTCATAACACTATTCGCTCTTCGTTGCTCGCGTGTCATTCAACATGTATTCCCCCCCCCGGCACTCGCCCTTTTAATCTTCGATCGTGCCCCCCTTGGGGGTATCGTCTTTCTCTGCCAGGTGTAGTTGGCGCAGCTCCTGAGGCAAGGGGAGGGAGGGAGGAAGGACAATGGGGGAGGGAGAAGGATGGAGCACGAGAGAAATTAGCAGGAAGGGGGTTAGGAACATAATGACAAGCGGCAAAACCAGACGGGTGGGTCGGGCGGGCAGGTCCTAACGGGAAGGTTAGGCGGGCGATCCCAGACGGCCTGGTCGAGCGGGCGGATCGCTGAATCGTCAGTCCTGCATGCACGAATCGCGAGGAAGTCTCAGGCGATAGCGCGATTCCCAAACAACATCGTGAGGCAGTCCAGAGCGAGAGCGCGATTCCTGAGTGTCCAGGGCGCGGCGTCACAATGAATTGCGAAGAAATCCCACGCAAGAGCGCGATTGCATGTACTGTCAGGGCGTCCCGCGCGAGAACGCAATTGAACATACATTGTGAGTGAGTATCTGGCGGGAGCCGCTGTTGTTGTAAACCAAGGGCTGCGGGCACAATCTGAGGCCCAATACTTCCCCTCGTTAGAAGAAGAGGGTGCGAGCCACGGGAAGCGCATTTCAACCGAAAAAACACAAACAATACTGGAGGGGGGATCAACAACATTTTTTGGTGATGGGCCAACTACTGACAAACAAACACAATCCGCGCCGCGGAATCTCGCTTGAGCCGGGCCAGGCATCCTGGGACGATGACCGCTCGGCCTGCTCAGTCTGATAATGTACATGAAAATATTCCAGACAGAGAGAGTGAGAGAAAACAAATATTTAAAAAAGGTAAAGGGAGGGAGAGAGGAACACATCACGAGTAAGAGGGACCCCTGCCCTCCCCTCCTTTCTCCTCCTTTCCCCGCCCCCTCCTCCCGCACTCCTCGGGGATCTTCTGACCCCGGGTCAGCCAATATGCGCGGCCGCCTCGCGGCCACGAGCGGCTCGCTAACCCGGGTCAGCCAGAGGGGGTCTTCGCAGGATCCTGCAGGATCCGGCGCCCTGGCTGACCCCCGTCTGCACTGACCCCCGTCTCGAGGCTCCCGAACTCCTCCCCGTCCTCTTCCCCCGGCTTCCCACAGCGTGGGCGCGGGTGCTCCTCCTGCCGCAGGACTCGCCGGTGGCGCCAGCGATCCGGGCGGCGCTGGCGGCCAGAGGCGGCACTTGGTTGCAGGATGCTGCGGCGGTGGCACAGACGTACGGCGTGTCCGCGCCCCCGCTCCACCTGGCCGACGCGGCGGAGGCGGGGCCGAAGGCCAGGCGGCAGGCGGTTCGCTCGTGGGCCCGCGCGGCGGTGTTGCCGAAGATCCGCGAGGCGGAGCGCGCGTGGTTCTGTGAACAGCTGGGCAAGCTCAACGACAACGGGCTGCTGCCCATCGCCGAGGTGCTGCCCTTGCAAAGGCAGTGGCCCGTCGACCTTCGATGGGCCGGGTGGGGGAAGTCGACGTGGAGATTTCACAGGGCCTGGTGCGTGGCACGCGTGACCTCGGAGATCCCTGCGGACGTCTGGGGGCTTCCCCAAACGAGGCTTCCGCAGATATGCGCCCTCTGCGCGGGCGCGCCGAACAGCCTCGAACACCTGCTGGCCCAGTGCCCCGCTGGCCGAGGCCTCCGGGACGCGCTCTGCGAGCGGTGGCCCCTCGGCTCTGACGCCGTGGCCGCGTGGGTGCTGCGCGACGCGGACGCCCTCGACGCGCTCGCCGAGAAGGTCCGCTACCTCGGGCTCCTCACCGCCACCCTCGTGCACGCGTGCGGGTGCGCGGGGCGCGCGGCGTGACCACGGCAAGGCGGGGTCGCACAAAAACATGCTATTGCATAAGCCTACGGGTCCTCCCCGGCCTGCGGGCCCCTCCCCTGGCCTGCGGGCCCCTCCCTGGCCTGCGGGCCCCTCCCCGGCCTGCGGGCCCCTCCCCGGCCTGCGGGCCCCTCCCCGGCCTGCGGGCCCCTCCCCGGCCTGCGGGCCCCTCCCCCCTCGTCGTCCTTCTCCGCCTCTTCGTCCTCCTCCTCCGCCCGGCCCTCCCTCTTCTCCGTCTTCTTCCTCTCCGTACTCCGGCCTGCTGCTCTCCAGGGCCAGGTCCTGCGGGACAACGCCCCCACCCTGGAGCCGCGGGGATATAGGCCCTGCGGGGTGTTTCCACCCGGCCCGGGATGGACGCTACCCTGCGGGGTATAACCACCTACCGAATGCTCAACCGAATGCTCCTCCCTCCCTCCATCCTGCTCCTTCCCCCCCTCCCTCCCTGCTTCTTCCTGCAGCCGTGCCCCCTCTTCCGTCCTCCCCTCCCTCCTCCCCCTCCGGACGGCGAGAGAGAACGCGGCGCCCCCAGCGCTGTTCACGCCGCCCACGCCACCAGCACGGCATGCACACCTCTGCTGCGAGGAAGCGCTCGTGGGGCCCGCGCCCCTCAAACCAGCGCACCGTGCGGCGACGACGCTGCCACACGTGCGCCCCGCCTCGCCGTTGCAGCTGGGCGGAGCACGGGGGCAGATGCTCGGCGCGAGCGGTGCCGTGGGGCCAGACCCGGCCAGCGCCGGCGCCTATAGCCACTCTGGAGCGCCGACCGCATCCGTCCGAGATGGCCGCAGCCGGCCGATGCTTCGGCGAGCGCCCGTCCGCAACGACGAAGCCAGGACGAGGATAAAAGGGGGTGAAGATGCATCGAGATCCTCGGAGACTCTCGGGCGCCGCGGCCTCCTCAGAGCGTCACGCAACGCTCTGAGAGCGTTTCGGAACACTCTGGAGCGGAACGATCCTCGTCCTGGGCCCGTCCGATGTGGGCCCGCGCCGTGCTGTGTGCAAGAATGTTGCTTCCGTGCGCTGGTCTCAGGCCGCAGGGCCCACGCCGCTCCACAGTTTTACCTCACGAGGTCTCACGAGTCCCACGAGTTAGAAGACCTCGTGCGCAATGGGCGTGTCTGTGTCGTATCAGGTGGAAGGCCCGAGTGCAGAACGATGGAATTGGCGCGAGGTCGACGGTCCACGCCTGCCAACACCACTGAGGACGACCCATCGCCACCTGGCGACAGCACTGCCAGTGGCTCATCGTGAACCAACTGCTGGCAGGTCACGTGCTGCCTGCTGCTGCCTGCCTGCAAGCTGGCACAATGGGGCCAGCTGGAAATCCAGCGCGGATACGATGGGAAACCGCGGGCGGTTCGCCCTCGGTACGGCACGGCATAGAAGCACACGCGCTCCTATCCAGTCGTGCCAGTACGCTGCCTTCCTTCCTTCGACTGGTGCACGTGTGGACAGCACGCTAGACCACATCTTTGGCCGTGCGCATGCCTGCGCCCCACATCCTCAGACCCTGTCGTTGGCACCTGGTGCGCTACACCCAAGCAGTGTTATCCTCGACAGCCATGCCACATTATTGCGACTGCACTCAGGACCAGCTTCGATAGGGCATGGAACACCGTTGACGACACCGCGCATCACTTCGAAGACGTGCCCGACCAGCTTCCGAAAGTTTGCAAGCCGCTGACCTATACAAGCCGCAAGGTGAATTTGAGGCCCACGCCGCCAGGACTGCGATGGACTTCTCGGCGCACACCAGACCACGGTAACCGTCAATATAACATTCGCTTCCAACTCAGCAAACATCACCCGACGCAAGCCGATCCGCATCCAATGCCAACGGACGGCTCTGGTCCTAACCATAATGTGCACCCTCCCTTTGAAGGTCATGGTTTACAGATGCCCGACGTACGCACTCCACTGGTGATGCGGGCAGATTGGCTGGGGTCTCGCCGCTTGGCAACCTTTCCAAACACAGCACAAGCGCGAACAGGCCTCGCAACGCCGACGCGAACGTGCCGCAACCGCTCAATACGTCAAACAACTCAACGATCATTTTTTTCTATACGTATGCTCGTCCGTTTAATTTCGATTCCGCTGCCGACTCAGAGTGATCAGTGCGACCTGACTGGTCTTCCGGCCACCCCCGACTGGCAATGACGGTGCCCTTCGTCTTCCCATCTCCACATCCACCACCTACCACCCGCCAGAGTGACGAGATGGTACGTATCCAGACGACACCTCTATGCAGCTAACATCCCCCAACTACTATCCTGCCTACGTCCGCTGCGGTGCCCCGCGGGCACAAGGGCGGCGGCCTCCCTCTTGGTGAGGGGCCGCAGAGGACGGGCTCGTCTGGCCCCTGAACTTCGGTGCACAAGAAGCACAGAGCGACGGGCACCTCGAGACGCGCAGGCGTCGAGCCAATATGTCGACTGCACTGCCTAGTGAGGTGCCTGAGGCCGCCTGTCATGTATAGCTCGAACGTGCGACACTCGAGACTCGACACTCCTCCCTCCGTCCCCCTTCCATTCTCCCTTCTCCTTCCTTCCTCTTTCATCCGCCCTTCCCTCACCCTTGGCAAGTCGCATGGTTTCCTTATTCATTCCTTCTTCATTTCTCTTCATGTTCCTCCTCCTCCTCCACCTCCTCCTCCTCCTCCTCCTCCTCCTCCTCCTCCTCCTCCTCCTCCTACTCCTCCTCCTCCCCCTCCCCCTCCTCTGCCTCCCCCTCCTCTGCCTCCCCCTCCTCTGCCTCCCCCCCTGCTTCCTGGCAGATATTTCCTCCCTGTCGCGCCACCAGCCGTGTCGGTAGGCCAGGCTGGGCGTTCTGCCGGAAAGCCCCTGACCATGCATGAGCCTGCAGCTGGAAGCTTCCAACAGCTACCAGGAGCATGGAGGTACGGCAGGTTCGTGTCGTTCCGACGTCGGCGTTGCTGACATCGCGGGGATCGATCAACCTTGAACGATCGGCCGTTCCCGAAACGTCGGATCGTTCAGCATCGATCGATTTTAGGTTGCCGGCGCCGTTCAACGTTGAACTCCAGCGGCGGGGTCGCTGCCGGTCAACACGATGCGAACCTACCGTATTCATGGATCCCCAATCAGAGCTTGCCTCTGTAGAGGTTCTAGCGGACTCATATGGTTAGGTTAGGTTTGCCGCCGATTTTCGCTGCACGCCCGGGTGCCCGGGTGCCTGGGGGTGCCCGGGTGCCCGGGTGCCCGGGTGCCCGGGTGCCCAGGTGCCTGGGTGCCCGGGTGTCCGGGTGCCCAGGTGCCCGGGTGCCCGGGTGCCTGGTGCCCGGTAGCCCTATAGCCTTAGCCTTATAGCCATACAGCCCTATAGCCCTATAGCCCTAAAGCGCTATAGCCTTATAGCCCTATAGCCATTCAGTCCTGATAGCACCATAGCCTTGTAACCTATAACCCTATGGCCCTATATCCCTGTAGCACCATAGCCTTACCCTACAGCCGTATAGCCCTATAGTCCCGTAGCCCTATAGCCCTACAAAGATTATGATTGGGCTTTTTCTCCAGTATCATTTGGTATGGAAAATTGGACTCCAGCGTCAGCGCCGAACACATTCGTCTCAACAGTTTGCAACACCTACAAGAAAGGAGGGCGGCCCTTTTCAACATTAGCTCTCCACACGGCGCCGTGCGCAGTCGTCTGCAACATTTGCAGCAGCTACAGGGATGGAGGGCGGTGCCTCTTCTGCATGGAGATCTCGCCTTAGCGCCACACGCACTCGTCTCAAACACTGCAACCACTACAAGGGTGGAGGGCGCTACGTTTTCAATTTGTGGCTCTCCCCGTAGCGCGGCGCACATTCGTCTCAGATGCTTGTCACAGTTGAACGAATGACGGGCGGTATATTTTCAGAATGGTGCTCTTGCTGGGGACTTCCTCAAGCTTGGCAGCCAGAACCTTGGCAATCTGTCATGGATGCCCGGATGGAGGGCGGCTCATTTTCAAAAGAGGTCTCTAGCTTGAGCTTTCCTCAAATGTGATAACCAGAACTGCGACATTCAGTATGCAACCATTGCACGAATGGGGGGCGGTTCCTTTTCAGAACGGAACTCTCGTTGGACACCTCGTTGAACTCTGATAAGCTATATGTCGGCATTCCGTGAAACTCGCTAGAAAGATGCACATCAACTCCTTTTCGAAACGGGACTCTCACTTGAATGGCAAGCCCATCGCGTGCTCGTCTTCAAGGGGGCGCTTCTTGAAACGAGAAGGAAGGCTTGTAGGGACTTGTGAAGAAGGGACTCGGGTCGGGATGGTGCATTGCAGCATCGTGGATGCATCCTGGGTGTACAGTACCATGGTTCTCCTCGTCGTCGTCCTCCTCCGCCTTCTCCTCCTCTTCTCTCCTCTCCTCTCCTCTCCTCTCCTCTCCTCTTCCTCTTCCTCCTCCTCCTCCGCCGCCGCCGCCACCGCCTCCTCCTCCTCCTCCTCAGACTCCTCCTCCTCCTCCTCCTCCTCCTCCTCCTCCTCCTCCTCCTCCTCCTCCTCCTCCTCCTCCTCCTCTCTGCCGCCTGACATGGTGTCGAAGACCGCGTTTGCCGCTTGGAAACTCCCTTCGCTGCTGACCAGCAAGCCAGTGTCGACGCCCGGGAGGAGCCTGGAAGGGTCGAGGAGCACAGCGACCTCTGGGTCCTGGCAGGGTCGATGAGTCCACGCGGTTGGATGATCCTCCGCCCCCTTTATCTTCGTCGTCGTCGTCCTCCTCCTCCTCCACTTGGTGAGACGATCCTTCTCCACTCCCCCCGCGCCTCATCCTGCTCCTTCTCCTCCTTCTCCTCCTCGTCATCATTCCCCTTCTCCTCCTCTCCTCCTCCTCCTCCTCCTCCTCCTCCTCCTCCTCCTCCTCCTCCTCCTCCTCCTCCCCCTCGGCTCCTTTTCTCCCTATATACCACATTGGAAAGGCGCAACAATGGGAAGGGAGCACTCTCCGTGGTGAAGCGGCCCTCCCCCTTGCTCTGTTTCCTCCCTCCCCTCCGCTCCGCTTCCCTACTTTTATCCCTGCGTGGGACCACTGGAACCATTTATCGCGCCTCTCCTTGTTGATGGCGGCGATGAAGGCGACGAACTCCAGCTTGGAGATCGAGCCGCTGCCGTCCGCATCGATGCGTCTCCAGATGTCTTTCAGCATGCTGATGTCTGCGTCCTCGCACGCGGACGCCAAAGGGAAGCCAACCGAGGTGGACACGATGGTGTGCGTGCCAGGTCCGCGGGGATGGCCTACACTTTTTCCTGCTGCAGCTGTCGTGTACGAGCCACCGTATTGCTGTGTCTGGCCCCGCCCTGGGCCTTCACCCCGAGGCCTGGCGCCCCGGGGCTCTCCCCCTTGGGCCGCGCGAGGGCCCGGGGGGGTCTTGCTCCGGGGCCGCGCGCGCGGCTACCCCTCCCTGACTCCTGATCCGCCCTACTTTGGGCGATTTCGAAAGTAGGGCGGAAATTTCCGCCCTACTTTTAAGGCCCCTTTGAGCGTCGATTTCCGCCCTTGAGGCTCCTTTGGCGTCGATTTCCGACACAATTTCAGGTCGGAAAATCATCCAAAGTACGGCGGATCAGGAGCCAGGGCTGGGCCTTCGTCGGGGATCTTCTGACAGGGGTCAATCCAGACTCGGGTCAGTCAGGCCTTGCAGAATCCTGTAAGATCCTGCGCTCAAACTGAACCTGGGTCGACGCGAAGGATCCTGCAGAATCCTGCAGGGTCCTGCGCCGAAGCCCGGGTCAATGCGACCCTGTCCCTGCAGAATCCTGCAAGATCCGGCGCTCTGGCTGACCCCCGTTTGCATTGACCCCCCTCCCCAGACCCCCGACGTTGTGTTTTTTTCACAACGTCGACCCCCAGATTTCTGGACCCCTCCCCCGGGACCAGTTTTTCGTCCAACGTCGTTATTTGACGGTCCCGAGGCCCGGTAAGTGCCCCCGGAGGCCGAAAATAGCGAAAAACCTCCCGTCGTGTTTTTTCACAGCGCGAGGAGGTCAGGGTCTCAAGGCTCCCGACTTCGCCCCGGGGGCGCACGGCCGGGGGCGTACGGCCGGCTATAGCCTCACCGCAGCGCGGGTTCCCCGAGCCTGCACAAGCACCGTCCCGATTGCGAGCGCGAGCGGGGACGGCCGGCATGTGCGCCACCAGCGCAACCCCGCTGGCGCGAGTGCAACAAATTGGCCCACGAGGGCCCACTGTGGGACATTTCTAACCTGCCGCTGGATGCGCGACCCAGAGATCCAACGTATTCAAAAAAACCAAGACGCACATTTTTCGTAACTTTCGTCCTCAAGGGGCCCTCGCCGGGCCCCGGGACCGTCAAAAATGACTCAGGATGAAAAACCAGTCTTGGGGAATGGGTCGAGACCTCTGGGGACCCCGTATTGAAAAAATCACGACGTCGGATCTCTGGGTGTGAGACGATTCTAACCTGCCGCTGGATGCGCGACCCTTGTGATGCATGTTCTTTTTTCCGAAGGCAGCGACTGCTTCTCAGAGCCCCGCCGCCTTCTGTTCGGGGGCGCGCAAACATGGATTAGCGATCCATGGATCTGGCGCGCGGTCGCCAAATCCATGTATCGGGGGAGGTGCCCTCCCCAAAATGCGGCCAGTGCGGCCTCGTTCGGCGGCGGAGGTCCGCGATTTCCCATGGAAACGGGACCCGTGGCTAATCCACGCCCCCTTAATGCATGTTTGCGATCGCCTGAGACAGTGGGAGTCGCTGCATCTCTTCGAGCCGCTGCCTTGTCGTCCCCCCTCCTGGGGTGCCCTATGGACTCCGGGATCAACGCCAACAAGCCTCCCTGACAGGCCCCGGGGAGGGCCAAAACTGATGACTGCCTTCTCGTCTCTGTGGGCTCCAGAAGGCTTCTTCTCAGGAAACAGGGGGTGGCCTCATAGGGACCCAAAAGGCCCAAGACATCCCCAATTCGCCGGCCCAACGGGCCAGAGGCGTGCTAAGGTCTCCGGTAACTGGTTAACAGTATCTCTAG
>CAUYUJ010014420.1:300131-315448 GCA_963575745.1 Prorocentrum cordatum
CGCCGACTGGCCGAAAATCCGCAAACGCCAGTCGGCGCACGAAACACCCACAGGCGCCGACTGGCCAAGAGTTGGGTAACGCCAGCCAGCGCACGAGGCGCAAGCGAGGCGCCCACGGGCGCCGACGGGCCGAAAACCAAGAAACGCAAGCCAGCGTACGAGGCGCACGATGGTACCTCGGGCGCCCACCGTCCGGAACTCTTGAAAAGTAAACCAACACACGGGACGCCCAAGATGCGTCCATGGGCGTCCACCGGGCGAATACCTAGAAACGCCATCCAACGACTTGAAAGCCATGTTAAACCTTCAACGATTGACACAAACCCCATGCATCTTGTGCTTTCGATTGAGGCTGTCTTTGATCTTATGATCCTGGAGCCTGAAAGTCCAACGGCCACACGGGTGCAAGGCGTTTCCTTTTTAAAGAACAGCTGTGGCTTCGGAGCTGCGCGTGATCTGAACATCTCCACTGGGTACGTGGAAAAAAATCACCTTTCTTTGAAAGCACACCGCAGTCGGATCTTAATGTGGTCGGTGTTGTAGGTTTGACGCGGACTGGCGCTCTCACTATGTATGCTCCTGAGCCCTCACATTTCCAGGGGGCGTTCGCTGTTGTGAAGCACGCTTGCATGACCTAGAGGGGGGCTTGGGGCAGCAGTGCGTAGTGCAGCATCAAGTAAGAGAGCCCCTCCTTCTCCTCCCCGTCGTCCTGCCCGCTGTACGAAAACCTTGTAACAAGACGAGGGCGCACGCAGAAGGTGCACCCCAACCATGGCACGTTTTGTGACACTGTTGCCAAACTCCCCCTGGCGGAGAGGGAGAGAAAGAGAGAGAGAGAGAGAGAGAGCACTGTTGTGGAATGCGCGCGCGCATCCCACCCCCCAGCGGGATGTGGGGGGTTGGGATGCTCCTGTGGGCGTTTCGCGATGCCCGTGGCCTAACCCCCCCACCCTGCCTCGGCTGCGCCCGAGAGTGAGCTCCTTCTTCGAACGCGATCCCCCATGCAGCCTCCATTTAAAATGGCGGAGCGTACTGGCGATGCGCATCCACGGGGAATCACTCCGCGATAATGAGAATCGCATCGTCACAACACGATCCCGCCATGGATTCTGGACCGTCCCAGGCCGACTCAAATATGACCAAACACATTAGCCACGAGTGATGCCGAGATGGCCCGATGGCAACAAGATGGATCCACGCGCGCCCAGGGTGGCCCCAGACTGAACATGCGACGGCTGAGATATGATCTCAAGATGACCTCAAGACGACCCTGTCATGGCAATAATGCTGCAACCTCTGAGCCCCATCGTACTGCGAGCCGTTCCCAGCATGGCGGATCCGTGAATTACCTGGGATATTTGTTTACCCTGTTTGTATGTAAAGGGTGGGATTTGTCTGGCTGAACTAAAACTATAATATTAAAACGGGAATCAATTAGGCGGGATCCCGCCAGGCCCACGGCAGAAGACTACATTGCTAGGCTTCTACTGGGGTAAAGGGGGTTCGGACGGGGCGTCACTTACTTCCGCTGTCGTCCGCAAGCCTTCCGACGGCCTTCCGCCTCGTTTTGCTTCCGTCGGTTTTCGTTAGCGAGCGTCGTGATGAAAGCTCAAGGACCTTTCATTGGGCCGATGTATGAAAAAGGGAACTTGGAGGGAGGGTGTATTGTGACATCGTTGATGCGTCTTGCGTTCACACTCGTCCTCCTCCTCCTCCTCCTCCTCCTCCTCCTCCTCCTCTCCCTCCCCCTCCCCCTCCCCCTCCACCTCCTGCCCTTCCTCCTCCGTTTCCTCCTCCTTCTCCTCCGTGCCGCCCGAGATGGCGTCGAAAGTCGCGTCCACGGCGCCGAAGGTCTCCTCGCCGTCGACCAGCGAGCCAATAACGGACCCTGGGAGGAACAGCGCGGCCACCTCCGGGTCCTGGCACGGTCCGCGGAGTCCACTTGGTAAGGCGATCCCTCTGTCTTCCCCTCCTCCCGCCCTCTCCCACTCCTCCTTCTCCTCCTCCTCCTCCTCCTTCCTCCTCCTCCCTCCCCCTCCTCCCCTCCACCCCTTCCTTTTCCACTTCCTCCCCGTCATTCTCTTTCCCCCTCCTCCGTGTGTCCTCCCTCCCCTCCCCTCTCCTCCTCCTCCGCCTCCGCCTCCTCCCTCGCCTCCTCCACCTCCTCCACCTCCTCCTCCTCCTCCTTCTTCTCCTCACCCTGCCTCCCCCTCCTCCTCCTCCTCTCCTCCTCCTCCTCTTCCTCCTCCTCCTCCTCCTCCTCCTTCATTCCTTGTCCTTGGAAATTCGCCGGCCCAACGGGCCAGAGGCGTGCTAAGATCTCCGGTAACTGCTTTGCAGTAAATCTACTTCGCGCGCGCGGGGCGGCCCCTGGGGGTCCCCGGATAAAAAGTACCCCAGGCAGGTCCCGGGAGACTCGGGTCAGAGATGGTTTTCCTCCTGGGCGACGCCTTCGAGGCCGTTTAGAGAGCCCCAAGAAAGGCCAAGAGGCCGCCAAGAGCCCCTCAAGATGATACGAGAGAGCTCCGAGATGCCACAAGATCGCTCCAAGACGCCCAAGATGGCCCCAGACGGCAAACTTCATTGCTTTCCCTTAGGTCTTGGAGAGATTTTTGCGTTTCCACCTTTTCGGCTTCCCGACACCCCACGACGGCCAAAGAGGCCCCCTCCACCGCCCCCAAGGGGGCCCAAGAGGCCCCTAAGGCCCCAAGACGGCCCAGGAGGGCTCCAAGACGGCCCAAGAGGCCTCCAAGACGGCCCCAAGAGAGGTCCCAGGGGGGAACACGAAACAACATTTCGAGCCCTCGGCCATAAGAAGCCCCCAGGAGTCTCCAATATGCCCCTGAGAGGCCTCAAGAGGCCCCCAACAGGCCCTCAGGAGGCCCCCAAGCGGCCCCAGGAGGCCCCCCAAATGCCCCCCCGAGCAGGCAAGCAAGTGCCAACGACCCGACGCGTTTAAGAGTCCCCAAGAGGCCACCAAGAGGTCTCCCGAAAGAGTCCCCATAGGCAAAACGCTTCCAGACGGCCCGCGACGCATTCAAGACTCCCTCAGCGGCCACCAAGAAGCCTCCCGAGAGAGCCCCCATAAGAAAGAATCCATAATCCCCTATGCGTTTTTCAACGAATTTTCCGTTCTCGCCTTTTCCGCTTCCCCGGGCTCCAAGATTGCCGCAGATGCTTACACATATCGCCCCAAAACAGCCCAGGAGGGTTCAGGAGGAGCCCGACAGCGCTCTAGGAGGAGCCCAGATCGGTCAAAGAAAGCTCCAAGACAGCCCCAGAGGCATCCAAGACGGACCAGGAGCCTCTCAAGAGGGCTCCAAGAGGAAGCCCAGACGGGGAACGCCAACAAACGTTTCGAGCTCTCGGCCCCAAGAGGCCTCCGGGAGGCCCTCAAAGCCTGATAAAAAACAGCCGCCTCTGCAGCTCCGCACCGCGAAAGACCACTCGGTCAGTCGACAACGGCGCGCAATATGGGCCGGCGGAATAAGCGAAGCGATTCCATAACTGCTCCCTGTCCCACCCCGAGGCCAGTTTTAGGGCGGGCCGGGTGTTTCGCCTGAGACTTCCTCACCATTTATGACCCTGAAGCTTCAACATTGGCAACCGTTTCACGAATGGAGGGCGGGCCGTTTTCAAAAGGATGCTCTCGCCTTAGCGCCGAGCGCATTCGTTTTTTTTACAATTTCCGAGGGTTTCACGGATTGAAGGCGACCCGTTTTCAAAATGTGGCTCTCGCCTCAGCGCCGCGTACATGCGATTTCGCAAACTTGCAAGAGTTTCGCGGCCAGAGGGCGGTTCCTTTTCAACATGTATCTCTCGCCTTAGCGCCGCGCACATTTGTTTTTAAACTTTGCAAGGGTTGCACGGATTGAGGGCGGCCCGTTTTCAAAATGTGGATCTCGCTTTAGCGCCGCGTGCATTCGATTTTAAAGCACTGCATGAGTTCCACGGATTGAAGGAGGGCAGTTCCTTTTCAACATGTAGCTCTCGCCTTAGCGCCGCGCACATTCGTTCTTAGCGTGTGCAAGGGTTTCACGGATTACCGTGATCAGCGTGCCAGATATTTTGTTTTGGAAGGATTCAGGATTATGAGGGTGCAACAGTTGCGTTGATTCGTGGTGTTGAAGTCCCAGGAATGGCGTTCTGGCACGACTCAGGACCGTCAAGACGCAAGAGTCAGGTTGATCCAAGGCGTTGGAATCCCGAGAACAATGTTTTGGCATGCTTCAGGGTCTTCAAACGGTTATCTTCCAACGAGGCAGTTCCCGCAGTGGAAATCAAGCGTTGTAGGGGCCTATGAAGAGGGACCTTGGATGGAGGGTTTATTCCAGCCTCGTTGATGACTCTTGGATTTACACTGGTCCTCCTCCTCCTCCTCCTCCTCCTCCTCCTCCTTCTCCTCGTCCCCGTCCCCCTCCCCCTTCTCCTCCTCCTCCTCCTCCTCCTCCTCCTCCTCCTCCTTATCCTCCTCCTCCTCCTCCTCCTCCTCCTCCTCCTCCTCCTCCCGCCTCCTCTTCCTCCTTCTCCACCTCCTTCTCGCCGCCGCGCTGGCTCGAGCTTCTGGGAGCGGATGCCAGGCATCCCCGAACCTCGCCCGGAGCAACTGCCATGCGCGCCAGCCCGTGCCCGAGCAGCGTGCGGGCCCAGCCCAGCCTGCCTGCTGAGGCACGGCCTTCGCCGGGCCTGCGCGGACGGGGGCGCCCCGCGCCTCGCGACAGGGCTCGGCCGCGGCTCACCGAGCCCCGCTGCCGGCGCCGCCCGCCGCGGCGCCAGGCGGCCGCGCCGCCCGCTGCCCGAGCCTGCCTGGCATGGCCTGGCAGAGGGGCGGGCGATGCTGGCGCGCGCGAGGTGACCGCATCCTGCTGGGTGGCTGCTGCGGCTCGCAGCCTGGAAGCGCATCCGCAGCTCCCGGGGCGCTGCTGCAGGTGGCCGCTCGCACACCGTAGTCGAGACGCCCGAGGTGCAGGGCGCTGCTGCTGGTGGCCGCGTTCCTGGCGTCGGCGGTGGCAAGAGCGGCCCTCGAGGCGGCCGCCGCGTGGCGCGTGCAGCGGCCAAGGTGGCCCACCGCCGCCATGGCAGCCTGCCCTGCCTGGCCCCCCTCCCGCCGCTGGCGCCACGCTGGTGGTGCCCAAACTGGGGTAGGGCCAGCCCCGCCACCGCCATGCTGTGCAGCCCTTGCATGCCGATGCCAGCAGGAGGTCCTCATCACGGCGCACGCCAACCTGGCATGACGGACACGACATTGCCAGATCGAGGCGACGCGACTTGTCGAGGCGACGTGACAGATCGCAGTCGAGAGTAAGTTCTGATGAATCTGCTGAACGTGATGATGATACATGCCGTGAGTCAGAAGAAGGAGATGATGCACCAGGTCCGCTTGGCATTTTGTCAGCCATGCCTCGAGATGCACGTGCCCACCCATCGTGGACCGAGCCACCTGCTGACCCGCGCGAGTCCCTGGCCCACCGCACGTCACAGCGAGAAGTTGCGGCAGATACGGGCAAGAGACTCTCAAGGCCGCCAAAAAGCTCACCATGGTCGAGGAGCAGCAGTGTCCTAGAGAAGAGGAGCATGCAGTTGTTGAGCATGATCATCGCCACTCGCAGACAAAGAGATCGCTGCGACAAGCAGCGCAGCTATGTCCAGGAGGCCGAGCAGAAGCTGGGGCGCGCCATCAAAATAGTCACGAAGTGCCGCGAGAAGGTGGATCAGTCAGAGGCCAAGTATGCTCGTGAAGCTACGGTCACACGAACCAAACTAATATTAGAGCAGCTGGAGGAGATAGGTCCCGTGACAGGTGGCGCACGAGATGATGATGAGCAGACGGGCGCGACCCTGCCAGCAGCCACCCCTCCCGACTAGGCGCCGCCAATGGCCGTGATCGCGGAACTGCAGGCTGGCCAAGCCGTCATGACCGCGCAGACGGTCCGGCTTGCGCCCGCCCTGAGCAAACCCGATGGCGAACATCAGTCAAGGTGCTGGCGCTGCTGGAGCTGCTGGGGCTGCCGGAGGCGCCCTCCCGAAGGCGCCAGGCGCTGGGGCGGCCCAGGAGGTGCCACCCTTCGGCGGCCAGGGCCACGCCTGCGGCGGCGCAGGCCGCGCCGGCCGAGCAGCCGCAGCCCGCCGCTGCCCCCCCCGGGCGGCGGCCGCGCCGCCGGCCGCCGCCGCCGCGCCAGCTGGGGCCCAGGCGGAGGCGGCGGCCGCTGCCGCGCCCGCTTCGGCCCAGGGCCACGCCTGCGGCGGCGGCGCCCGAGGCGGCTGCCGAGCGGCCGGCCCCGGGGCGCGGCCGGGAGGCCCTCCCCGCCGCCCCGCCTGCCCCCGGGGCCGAGGCTGCCGCGGCCTGGGCCCCGCGCGCCCTGCGAGGCGCCGCCGCCGTGGCCCGGAAGACCTGCGCGCGCGCGCGGCCGAAGCTCGTGCCGAGGCCGCCCGCGGGCGCCGCGAAGGAGCGGCTGCTGCGGCGGCGCGTGCGCGGCGCCCTGCAGGACAGCGGGGGCCTCCTGCTGCCATGCAGCGGCAGCGGGGGGCGGCGTCGCCTCGTGGCCGGAGTGTGGCCGAGGCGCCGTCGCCCCTCCCGGGCAAGTGGGCCGTCCCCGGGCGCCACCGCCCCAAGGTCGGGACGACCTCGAGACGGCGGCTGGCGAGCAGCCCTCGACGAGACGCGGGCTCCTAAGCGGGTCCAAGAGTCCACGGCGGGATCAAGATGATGATGATGATGCTGCTGCTGCTGCTGCTGATGATGATGATGATGATGATGATGATGATGATGATGATGATGATGATGATGATGATGACGACGCGTCGTCACCGGGATGGGGGCAAGCTCGGGGAGGGCCGCAGAGTGGGGGGCGCTGTTGAGTGAGCTGAGCGTGCCGTCTGGCTTGCCCCGTCGAGACGACCAACAAATGGAGTCTACTGCGAGTCGTCCGCGCTGCCCCACCCCCGACTGCAAAGGTCCCATTCGTCAGATTGAAAGGTCTTGGGATCACGGCTCTTCCCTGGCCCCACTCTTCCCAGGGCCCTTCCGCCCGCTCCAGTTTCGCCTCCCTGGGCCCGAGCTCCGCAGCGGCACCTGAGCATCTCTTGAGACGCATGGGCCCCCACCCCGCCACGGGCGTTGTGCGATATGAGATCTGCGCGGGATGGTCTCGGGGTGCAAAGCACCAACAGCTGGGGGGGCCACCGTCTTGGGCTTGGGTGCTGTGTGCTGCTGCAGAAAGCGGACCGTATCGGACAGGTGGGTACCTTACTGGCGTTAGGTCGGGCGTGTCCCTCTACAGGCGGATTTTAGACGGAAGAAGAGATAATGAGAAAGTCTGCAACCATGACAAAACAATGCTCAAGCAATCGTCCCCAGATCATTTTTTGACTATTTTTGGGTTTTCCTCCTGTAGAGGGACGTGCTGGACATACTGGCGTTGACGAGGATCTCGTCGACTAGGTCACGGGCGTGTGAGGCGCCTCCGAGTTTCGAGCAGCGCTCTGGCTGTGCTTCGGTCGTTGCAAACACCGCCGTTCTACGGGCCTCTGCCAATCGCACTAAACGCAGACAGTATGCTCGTCGTGCGCGCGTCAGATACGGGACCACTTTTTCCAGCCTGTGGGGGCTTCCTGGGGCTACCCGATGGTGCCTTGAAGCTCATAACCATGAAAGCACACTTGTCTTGGAAGCATGTGCATGGTCAAAATGCTGATCCCTCGAACGAGCTAGCAGAGGCCATCGCACGACTTGCTAATGTGGGGATCGCGCCGTCGGTTGAGCCGACGTTCCAGCCTTGTGCCACTCTACGAGATGATTCCTCCAGCTTGCCGTGGATGTGGTTGTCATCCGAACGCCGCGACTGTTCGAGGGAGTTGCCAAAAGTTGGCCCGCGCATGCTGCCAAGAGTGAAAGCTCCCTGGATCGATCCAACACGTGTTCTCGCGCCACTTGATGACAGACCTGGCTCGAAAAGCTCAAGCGTCCCTCGAGGAACCACCAAGTCCAGTTCGGCAACACAGGTGCGATTCGCGTTCGCCAAAGCGCTCACTCTCCGGCCCCGCAGGAGGGCAGGTCGGCCTGGAGGATCTCGAACACGGGGTCGCTACCAAGACGCCGCGGGACTGCACTTGCCCAGCCGCGCGCTCGCTCTGCGCGCACCGTTCTGCACAGCGCGGCTTTCGCATGGCAAACACACTTGAGACCAAGCTACGGCTGGTTGGTTGTACACCGGCAAGAGATTCTGGCGTGGTAGCGGCCGCAGCAGAGTCCGGAGGTTTGTGTGGCGTTGCCTGTGGATCAACACGCAACTTGCGCATCCTGCAGGGTGTGTGCCGGCTGGGCGACATGTGCGCGTGCTGTCCTATTCACCTCGCCATCTTCTAGCTGCCATTCGTGCAACTGGGTTTTGCATGGGCGCGCTGTTAGGTCGTGCCCCTCATTGGGGCAGACCTCCGACAGAGATACACACTATTGGATGGAGTAAGATCGAGTACCAGATCGGGAGGCGATCGCATCCAGCACTTCTCTATTGCCGTCTTGATGCCAATGCAGCTCTCGGTTCGGTCGCATCCGAACACGTCAGCAGCGTTGCCCCAGAGGCAGAGAACGTGGCGTGGGACGGCGGTTTCATCAGTTCCTAAGCTCTACGCAACTCTGCGCGCTGTCAACGTTCTCCGAATCTTTCTCGGGCGTCTCTGGTACGTGTTTGCCCGCCGGCACATGCGGCCAGGAACCCGCCCGCCGCGTGGACTACATCACTACTCCGTTGGATAATCTCAGAGGTGTAGCAAGTCAGGGGGTAGACGTAGAGCTCGGTCTCTCTTTCCCAGGCAGGGCGATCATTCCGCGATCGCGGCTGATGCGTGCGTGACCCACACTTCCCAGTACGAGCCTGCCCGACGTTGGCCCAAGGTGGCCCCCGCGACCCCAGCAACAGTGACGACCCCGGGGCCAGATATATCTTTGCTGAGGCACTGCGTGAAATATCACAGCCACCCTTCGACGCGCATTCTGGTGACCCCAGTACCTCAACGAGCAGTTGGTTTCGGCCACCGCCAAGGCGCTCCCGCCAAAATTTGGGGCAGTGCACGTGCCCCACGTCCGAGCCGAATCCCAAACCACTCTTTGGATGTGATGGACGTGCGCAGCAAAAGAAAGCGTAAAGTCACTGCGACAACTACGGGTCAGGCTACAACACATACTGCCAGCTCGCGTCCTCGTTACCAGGTCTCCACCGACGGTGCCGCTGCTGGCGCATGGTTCCGCTGTCGCGTCCCCGTGCTGGCGCGTGCCTCGGAGAGCTGGTGCGCCCCGCCAACGGCCGACCGTGGCCGTGGGATGCGCAGGAGCGGCGACTGCGGGCGAACAGATCATCAGTGGCTGCTTCCGCCTCCCCTGGCCACTTCGGAGTCCCCGACGTCGCGCCACGTGCCCGCCCTGCACCGCCGGCCGCGTAGCTGGCCTCGGCTTCCTGTGCCGTCTGTCCGAGGTAGCAGAACTTTCCCGTGGTTCTGTGAGCTACTTGTGCCACATCCTGGACCTCGGCCGGCGCCCCAGGGGCTCAGACACATCAGCACTAAGAATGGCACCTGTGATGCTCAGGTATAAGGCATGGCTTGGCTTCTCCTGGGCTGCTAGACTGACATTCCTGAATGCCGCGTCGCTCGTAACACAGCAGCCTACGCAGCGCAATTCTGCTTGGCGCTGTGCAGCGATTGCCAGAGTGGTCAGGGCGGCATGGCGTAGGAGGAAGTTTGCAGAAACACATGCAGCACTGCGTCGAATAGGTGCCGGACCCAAGCGTAGAAGGTATGACAAGGTACTACGTATCCTGCACGATCTCTAGTATCCGACGTTGGCACTTTACCAGGATACTTTGGCAGAGGTCTGTATGATCGGATGTCTTCCGATCCCGTAGCTCTCGACTCCATCGCTGCGCTGGCCGACTACCCATAGTCATTCCGACAGGCCAGAGATTCGGCAGCAGGTTGCGACGGCATTTCTGGAGGCCTCGTGCGTGCCCATCCTTCTGCCATTGCGGGATGCTGCCGCGCTCGGCAACTCAAGTGCTCACGTACACTCGTTGAGCCGCTGCATCGTGAAGGTGGGTCCTACCGGGGCCTCATCACATCTGGCCAGGCTGACCCCGCACGCAGTGCCAGTTCGCGATCGATGTGAGTATCATCGCAGGTCGGCAAGGCCTCCAGACGGGGCCACAGCTGAGACCACATCGTGCCACGGAGGCCGGCGAGACACAGTTTGGAGGCCTGCCTGGGCGAGGTGCGACGCGCGCCTCACTAGCGGTCAGACTGACACAACACTGGTCAAGACAAGACGGTTTACATTCGGAGCGCTGTTCATGGATGTCGCCCAAGCCTTCAATCGTGCCATGCGCGAGCTAGTCATGCACTCGCAGCTCGACGATCTATCAGATGCTACCATCGTGCGAGTGGCTGGTCCACCAACTGACACTATGCGCACACTAGAACAGAGAGTGCGCGACTACGGCGCGTCGCTAACAAGTCCCAGCTGGACCAGCGCGTTGTGCAGCAAGTCTCACGGTGCTACCGGACCCCCTGAATCCTGCACGAAGGTTCTGGCCCGGTGTCGCTCCCGCAGAGGTCATTCATTCCAGGGCAGCCGCTAGCAGGCGCACTGTACGAAGTACACGTGGCCGACTGCATGAGCGATGTACGCTCGATCCTTCGGGCCGAAGACGTGCCCATTCGTCTCGCTGCCCGCACCTCGCGTGGCTTAGCCGTCCCCCGCAGCGGGAACAGGAAGGCCGACGACCCCTACGATGATGGCGCTATACCGCTAGTCGACGTGGCGTATGCAGATGGCAGTACTATCCTCCTTGTGATGCCCGCGCTCCCCGCGCTCTCCATTTACCCAGCCCTCGGACGCATCTTAGGATTCGTTACGGATGCGTTTGCGGCCCGAGGGCGCCTGCTTCGATCCGGACAGACGTGGACAGCAACGCTAGTCATGTGGAGAGGAGCAAACAAGAAGGGCGTACGGCATGACGCATGGTACACGCACAGTGGACGTATTCACAGCGCGACTACTAAATTGGGGCATGTCAGCGCACCCATCGCGGGCAACTATGCACACTTAGGTTCGGCCTTCGACGCTTGTGGCTCCATGGTTCTTGAGATTCGGTAGAGATTCGACGCTGTCTCGTCACTACATGTTTGAGACGACGTGTGTTTGCGACGGACGAGCTCGATGCGCAAAGCAGGTTGACATCGGCAGATAGTCTCGTTTTGTCAGGACGCAGGTGCGTGGCAATGTTTGACACAAGGTGAACATAGTTAGTGCATGCAGAAATGATGAAGTTGCACCGGGCAGCAGCACGCCTGCGATTCCAGGCAGAAGGCCTGCAAGCCTCGGACGCTCTGGTACTAACATGGTTACGACGCCCACTCCCGTCAGTAGCTCTGCGCGCTGCCAGGCTCAGGCTGCTAGGCTCCCTCTACCACGCCTGGCCCAGACTTGTCTTTGCTACCACGCCTGGCCCAGATTTGTCCTTGCCCTACTCACTGCAGGGCCGGTGGCGTGAAGCCGCTGGCGAAGATGCCTGACGCAGGACGATGCCAGGCATGCTGCTAGACGACTTGGCTTGGCTGCGCACTACTACTGAGGCATGAGCAGACCTTCCGTCGCCACGCGACGGGCTTGCCCCATAGAAATCCCTCAGTTGGCGCAACTTGCCGGCGTGGAAACACCTTATCAAGACAGGCATGCATGCAGCAGCTCAGCAGTCCTTTCGTGAAACCTTGGTAGCGCAGGTCGAGGCAAGTATCTTCCACGGAGAACGCGCAGCAGGAGTGCCAGCACGCATATATACTGACGACCATGGCATTTCGCACAACCACAACCCGCACCTGCACAGACGAGGGAGCATGCATGTCCATGGTGCAGTGTGTCGTTTCCACGCCATGGTCCACTACGAGTACGTGTGTCGTGCAGACATCGTCAATTGTCCATACCTGCCATGGGCTATGCCAGGGCCTTCCACGCTCGGGCGCGCCTAGCTAACCACCTGTCGCTGGGCGCCCCGCGCTGCCTACCCTCCGCAACACTGACCACTTGCACCTCACGAGCAGGAGCGTCCCCCAGGGCACGGGCAGGCTGCCCACACCACGCGGGCATGTCGCAGTTCCTGCTTCTAGATACAATGCCACAGGACGGCGCGCCACGAGCCCTGCTACAAGCGGACCCATACATCAGCAGGGGTGAGATCGAACCGCTAAACTCTCGGGCGCAGACCGACGTCGACATACACAACCTATACCCGCACTCTCCGCACAAAAACGATACCCATCGCGCACGTTCCGGACTGAGTGTTGCACTGACATGACGGCGACCCCTCTACCTTTGGGCATACGACGCACATAATATCATGTCCTCAACCTCTATTGTGACAGGCGTGGACCAGGAGACATCCAAGCATACGTTGAGCGGTCACAATGCCTCACGCAGTTTGCATTCGTCGTTCTGTTTATCGGCATCGCCAGCGACCCGGTACTACGTAACATTCTGTGTCGCAACACACTCGACACATTTAAAGAGCACATCAGTGTCAAACGCGTGCTACTGTCAGGAGGAGGGCTGGCATGTGAGACATGGTCTGCCATGCGATGGGCGGAGTTCGGAAGGCCTCCGCCAGTCAGGTCACATGGCGAGATGTTTGGGAAGTTTGTTACACCACGACAGATGTAACAGTTACGAGCTGGCAATGAGCTGTTCAGAGCCATGATAGAACTGTCTGGGGTTCACTTAGCTGTCGGCACATGATGCTGGATGGATCACCCTATGCCCGCAAGCTGAAGGCTGACAGCCGTAAGCTTCTCTCTGTGCGAGCCATTCAAGGCAATAGACGCGTCGTCAGCAGCTTCCGTCTCCGACCTTGGTCAGTGCGAACACGGGCAAGTTGCAGGGCTCACACAAGCCGAGCAGCCTTCTCAGGGCGTTGTCTTGGATCCGTCCGTCACTGTAAGGCCCAGCGGACCACCAGAGGCAGATGAAGAGCAAGAGTAAGCAGACGCTCTGGCATTTTGGGATGACCCCTTCTCCCTGTCTCCTGCCTCCGTTCCCCCGCCGCGTCGCGCAGAATCGAGCCCGCGCACACGCACGCAAGCAGGAGCGACTCGAGCGTGTGAGAGAGCAACATGTTCATGCCGTTGCGCTGAGCGTCGGGCTGTTCGGTCGAGCGCAGTAGCCACGCGCATGCCGAGGCCAGCAGGACCCAGCGTTTCGTCCCTCAGCCCGGCATGACAGACGGCATTGACAAGTCGAGACGGAGTGCCACTCATCACATGACGTAGCAAGTCGCAATCGAGCGTAAAGTTTGAGGAGCCGTGACAGTCAGAAGTACGACGTAACAGGCCGCCTCTGCATGTTTGCCAGCCCTGCCAGTTGTGCGCGTGCTCGCCCAAAGTGGCTAGACCCACAAAGCTCCCAGCTTACGCAGATAACTGCGGCGTCCAGGGACGGGAGGAAGAGGTTTTGGCTTAGTACGGATGGGGCGGATCAGAAGCGCTCTCTTGGAGCGTGTTTCTTTATTGCTTGGGGCATAATGGGCATTATAGCCCCCGACCCCCCCTCCCCCCCCCCTATGACGTAACGCCCCTCCCCCCCAGTGCGCTCCGGGCACTGCCGCCGTGCGCATCGGGCACACGGCGGGGGGGGGGCGTTACATTATACCTCCCCCGGGCCCCCTACCCCCCCCCCAAAAAAAATCCCCATCATCGCCGATAACAAAGAAACGCGCTCTCGCCTTCACGCCACCCGCTCGCTCTCTGCCGCCCCGCCCTGCTCTCTCTGGCGGCGCGCACAAGGGGGTAGAGGGAGGGGCGAGGGCTTCTTAGAAGGCGGCTGCTTCTTCGAAGGCGCTGGCCTTACATCTACAGAGAAGGCCCGCGCCCTCTAAGAAGCAGGGGTGCTCCTAAGAAGCCCTCCGCCCTCCCCCCAGCCCCCTCTGCGCGTGGCTGAGCTCCCATGCTTTGCTACCAGAGGGGTTCCGGGCTTGCGCTTGGCGGGCGCAGGCGTGGGCGTCCTGTGCGCCAGCGGCGAGTTCTGGGCTTCCGCCCTGTGGGCGCCCGCGGGCACCGCTCTCGTGGCCCGTGGCTGATCTCTCTCGTGGCCGCGCCGCCCCGCCCGACGGCCCGTGCCCCGTGCCGCCCCGCCCTGCTCTCAAGTGGCCGCGCGGCTCCTGGACGGCAGGAGGCCCCGCACCCCCCCCTCTGGCCATCTGGTTTCGGACAGGGGCAGGATGATGATGATGAGGAGGAGGAGGAGGATGAGGGGGGGGGGGGGGGGGGGGGGGGGGGGGGAGGGGGAGTGGAGGGGGAGGGAGGAGAGGAGGAGGAGGAAGGAGGGAGGAGGAGTGGATGAAGGAGGAGAGAGGAGGAGAGGCGATCAGGAGGAGGAGGATGAGGAGAGGGGAGGAGGAGGAGGAGGAGGAGGAGGAGGAGGGAGGAAAGGAGAGGAGGAGGAGGGAGGAGGGGGAGGAGGCAAGCTAGGTGCGCTCGCGTCATATCTGACATCCTACCCCTCCCTCCTATCCCTTACCATGGCGCAGATCCCCTCTCTACTCGCACAGTCGGATGTCGAGCAGGGCAATGATCCCGAAAGGGTACGCGATGCATTGTAGAGCACGGCATGGCATGGCGTAGAAGAGCACCGCAAAGCGTAGTATGTCACAGCATGGCGTGGCGTGGCGTAGTGAAGAATTGCATCGCAAAGCTTTGCAACGCAAAGCATGGCATCGCACAGCGGCCCCGAACATAACATTGCATAGCATGGCGTTGCAGATCAAAGCGTAGCATGGCATAGCACGACGTGGCACTTAAGCACTGCATATCAAGCTTCAGCTAAAGGCATGGCATCGCGCAGCGGAACGCAACCTTGCATTGCATTGCATGCCGTGGCATGGCACGGGAAATGACGCCAGCGCTGCAGCGGGAACACGATTCGGAACGAGCGGAAGCGCGGAAATGAGGCCAGCGCTGCAGCGGGAGCACGATTCGGAACGAGCGGAAGCACAGAAATGAGGCCAGCGCTGCAGCGGGAGCACGATTCAGAACGAGCGGGGCCCGAAAATGAGGCCGGCGCCTCAGCGAGAGCAGCATTTTGGAAAACAATGCAGGCGAAAACCCAACTCCGGGGAATCCTGTGTGCAAAAAAAAACAATACGCGGGGTGGGGGGGGGGGGCGAACACTCCCAACCCGTCATCAGGGGAAGGAGGAGAGTAGTATTCATATTGAGTAATTGTGGAGGCGTAATTTAGGGGAGGATGAGGAGGCGGAGGAGGAGGAGGAGGAGGAGGAG
>CAUYUJ010014420.1:315548-320548 GCA_963575745.1 Prorocentrum cordatum
CACACACACACACACACACACACACACACACACACACACACACACACACACACACACACACACACACACACACACACACACACACACACACACACACACACACACACACACACACACACACACACACACACACACACACACACACACACACACACACACACGAATAGACACAGAATCCAGGATCCCCTTTATTTTCCAATCTTTTCTGGGTTTTCGTCTCCCCCCCACTTCTCATATTTTCCCATCTTTTCCTGGGAGTCGTCGATCAGTTGCGTCTGTGTTTTCCCCCCCCCGAATTATGTCACACGAGTGCGGTTCACACTCTATTATGCTGTCGGGGATACCTCGCCAGCACCACACTTGGGCTGCCCCTGCTGCTGTCTTGCTGTCTCATTGTCACCTTCTCCCTGGCACGTACTGTCTCTGGTCTTGCTTACTCAGTGCCTGTGCAGAACTAGCTTCTCAAATATTCTGTTATCTGTAGCGCCGCACTACGCTGACAGGCCATCGGCTTCAACGGCTTTGCAATCCGAATAATTATCATCCTCTTCCTCATCATAATCCTCCTTTTTCTTCTTCTTCTGTTTCTCCTCTTCATGTTCCTTGTCCTCCTCGTCACTCTCCTTCCCCTTTCCTCCCGCTTTCCTCCCTCCCCTCCCCTTCTCCTCATTATCCTCCTTCTCCTACTCCGCCTTCTCGTCCCTCCTCCGCCTCCTCGTCCTCCTCGTCCTCCTCGTCCTCCTCCTTCTCCTCCTTATCCTCTTCCTCCGTTTTCCTTGTGCATGGCCCCTCCCTGTCGCACCCCGCAGCCAGTCGGAAGGGCGGGCCAGGCGTTTCGCCTGAGACTTCCTCACCATGTATGATCCTGAAGCTTCAGATTTGCGAGCGCTTCGCGGATGGAGGGCGTGTAATTTTCAAAATGTAGGTCTGGCCTTAGCGCCGCGCGCAACTGTCTTAACACATTGCAGCAGCTTCACGGATTGAGAACAAGTCGCTTTCAATCTGTGGCTCCGGTCTTGGCTCCGCGCACATTCGTCTTAAAACGGTGCAACGGTTTCACGGATGGAGGGCGGGCCGTTTTCAAAATGTGGCTCTCGCCTATGGGCCGCGCAAATTCGTCATACAAAACTTGCGAACATTTTACGGATGGAAGGCGGTTCCGTTTCAAACTGTGCCTCTCGCCTTAGCACCGCGCACATTCGTTTTAAGAGTTTACAGCGGTGTCAAGGATTCTCATGGCGAACGTCCCAACAAAGGTGCTTCGGCCAGAGGTCGGACTTTCAGGGCGCAACAATTACGTTGGTTCGTGGTGTTGAAGTCCCAGGAACGGTGTTCTGGCACGGCTCAGGATCGTCAGGACGCAACAGTGGCGGTGCTTCGCGGCGTTGAAGTCCCAGGAATGGTGTTCTGGTGCAGTTCAAGGTTTTGAAACGTTTGTTTCCACAGGGACACGTCATTTAGCGAACACGGATCCCTGCATGGGCCTATGAAGATGGAGCTTGGAGCGAGGGTTTATGGCAACGTCGCTGATGAGTCTTAGGCTTGCACTGGTTCTCCTCCTTTTCCTCGTCTTTCTCCTCGTCTTTCTCCTTCTCTTTCTCCTTCTCCCCCTCCTCCTCCTCATCCTCCTCCCTCTCATTCCCCTCTAATTTCCTTCGTGCCTCCCCAAGGGGAAGCAAGAGGAGGACAGCGCCCCACTGCTCTGATGTATCACTTCTGTCCTTGTTCATGGCGGCGATGAAGCCAGTGAGCTCCAGCCTGGAGATCGCGCCACTGCCGTCCGCATCGATGCGTGTCCAAATGTCTTTCAGAATGCCCACGTCGGCGTCCTCGCGCGCGGATGCTTTGGCTAAATCGCTGGGGCAAGCGCTCCTAGATGCATACGCAATTCGTAGTCGGCGGTAAAACAACACTTGCGCCAATAGAAGCAGAACCAGTACCTCCCTCGCGGGGCTGACGAGCTGGGAAAGCTGGGCTCTTCTAGCCAATTCCCTGGAACACGCTTGTGCTGAGGGGCTCTTGCCTCTTGAATCGAAAGCTGGATGGGTGTTACGAGTTCTCGCCTGGCGGGCGCCCGCGGGCGCCCCGTGGGCGCCCCGTACAGTGGCTGGGTGCTCCAGGCTTCGACTGGTGGGCCCCCGTGGGCGCCCCCAGCGGTGGTGGGCGCCGTGAACGCCTCGTGGGTGCCCCGTGCGCTGGCTGGAGGAGGAGGAGGAGGAGGAGGAGGAGGAGGAGGAGGAGGAGGAGGAGGAGGAGGAGGAGGAGGAGGAGGGTGTTCCCGGCTTTCGCCCGGTGCCTTCGTGGGCGCCCCGTGCGCCAGCGGGGTGTCCTTCGGTGGCAGCTCATGAGAGCTTCGCGCACCATCTTGTCGGCTCTTGCGAATCGACGCCAGTCGACGCTAAATCGGCGCTAATCGACGCTACGTCGACGCTAATCGACGCTAGCCGATGCTACATCGGCGCTGTCTCATCGACTCCCAGACGCTAACCGACGCTAGTCGACGCTGAAGACATGCTTATCAGGATCCACAAGGATCCCGTGCTTTGCCACCGGAGGTGCTCCGGGTTTTCGCTTGGCGGGCGCAGCGTGGGCGTCCTGTGCGCCAGCTGCGAGTTCTGGGCTTTCGCCCTGTGGGCGCCCGCGGGCACCTCGTGGGCGGTCCATGCGCGCTGGCCGGCGCTTCTGGATGCACACGTAGATAGTACTCTGTAAAAGCACAAGAAGTGCACCCCAAAACTTGCACGACGTTGACTCTCCTTTCGAACGAAAAATAGATTCTACCACCCCGGACTTAACCGTGCGCCTTTACGTGTAGCAATCTGCGCACGATTCTGTCTCATCGCCCATTTCTTATACCACCCCCGCCAAGCCGGTATTGGCGCCCCCCCCTCTCCTGTCAACTCCGCCACCGTGCCCTGAGTGACGAGGCGGAGTCCTGAGGTCCCTTCGAGTTCTGTCTTGAGCTCTGCGAGTGTTCACCCAGGGGCCCACCGCCCAGAGCTCCGAGCGCTCTTGGGGGTTCCCCGCGTGACTCTTCGAGAGGCCAAGGGCGCGATGTTCGGGACATGCAGATGACCCCGGGGGCAGTCCGTCAGATCTCTTGAATTTCTGCGCGCGCGCACTTCCTCATCACCTCACCAATGCCATCGCATCACCGCCGCGATCGTCAGCGTCAATCGCCGCCATTGCCGCCATCATCATCAGCATCACAACCACCCTTACCACCGACGCATAGACACCATTGGACATCATCACCATCACCGTCGTCACCAACATCGGCGCCGCCACAAGCCGGCTGGCCGAAATGAATCGCACCACTTAGATCGCACCTCATAGCTTTCACCCTCCAAGGCGGCCCTGACGCGCCCAAAGATGGCCCCACGACTGGCCAGCCTAAGACGGCCTCCGAAGGCCAAGAGGTCCCCTAGAGGTCCCCAGAAGTCCCCTAAGAGGCCCATTCAGAGACCCCAAGAAGCCCCCAAGCCCCGTCAGAGGCCCCCAGAAGGTCCTAAGAAACCCTTTGGAAGCCACAATACGGCCTCACGAGGGCTCCTTTCCCTCCTCCTCCTCCTCCTCCTCCTCGACCTCCTTCTCCTCCTTCTCATCCTCCTCAGTGGTTCTCCCACGGCGGTCCACAACAGCTGTTGGAACACGTACAGTGGGCGCACGGCCGCAAGAAACCGTCGCAAGAAACCCAACCCTGAAAATCCACAAAGCTTCTTGCCCAGGGTCTGGGTTTCTTGGCCAGGGGCTCGAAGCGGAGAAACCCAGGGAACCCTGGCCCGAGGAGTTTCTTCGCGGGTCGCGCCAGGAAAATGCGCGAGTAGTAATTTCGCTGTTGGCCCTCCGAATCTACGCAAATGCAAAACAATGAAGTCCCTTCGGCACATCGGGGTTTCTTCGGCGGCGGGGCATTCTGGCAGTGGCTCTCCGAACCCGTGCGAATGCAACACATTCACGATACCTTCGGCGCAGCGGGGTTTCTTCGGTGAAGGAGCTCTTTAGGGCTGTTGGCCCTCCGAGTCCGCGCGGACGCAAGAAATTCAAGGTACCTTCGGCGCAGCGAGGTTTCTTCGGTGGCGGGCCGTTGCTTCCGCGAGGTGGAATTGGGAGGAAACCCAAGGAAAGTCTCCTGAACGCTAGAGTTTCTTGACGCCCGTGGGAAACCATCGCTGGCCGCGCGGAGCGAAGAAACCCAAGATGCCCTGACGAACAACATCCGATTTCTTGGTACGCACCCCCACTGTAGTCTCATAGCGTGGTCAGACTTCGGCCCAACGATTGGCCGCATTGGCGTCAGGGGGCGGCGGTGGTCTGCCGCAGGCGTCTTCGATCCGCCGTCTCCTGTGTTTATCACAAGGGTGCACCGCGTGCTGAATGCGTTTACTGTGCTGAAGATTTTCAAAATTCCTGGTGACCTTCGTCTTGACCCGCTGGCGCCCTGGCATCCAGACAACTAATCTCCAAGACGTCCAATCTGGCCTCCAAGTCGACCAAACTGGCTTCCAAGACTGCTCCAAGAAACCCAAAATATTGACTCTCTTTTGGGGGTTCAGCGATTTCAGCATTCTCGCATTTTCGGGCTCCTGGCGCTCCAAGACGGCCCCATAGGCCAACAAGATCGCCCCAAGCGGCCCTCCAAAGGCCCGCGAGACGGTCCGAGAGGGCCTAGGACGACCCAAGAGGCCCCCAAGACGGCGGCACATACCTCCAACGCGGCCCTGAGGAGCCCGATGTGGACCCATGACTGCCCAGAGTGGCCTCCAAGACGGCCACCAGCCACGAGCCCTCTTAGGACCCCAGAGGCCTCCAAGAGGCAACAGGCCCTGGGAAGCCCCCAGAAGTCCCCAAGAGGGTCTCAGGAACCCTCCAGGAGGCCCCAAGAGGGCCCCAAGGATGCTCCTCTTGCTCTTGCTGCTGCTGCTGCTCCTCCTCCTCCTCCTCCTCCTCCAGCCGCATGGGCGTTTTCAAAAAGGCAGGAGGCGGCGGTGATTTGCGGT
>CAUYUJ010014420.1:328048-380548 GCA_963575745.1 Prorocentrum cordatum
AGACTCGGGTACGGGGAACTCGGGTTGGCCTGGCGGGGGCCACCATAAAAATGACGAGACCCAGTCTGAAATCTGACGCGGGCTCCCGCTGCAGACATCCCATGAAAACAGGACCGTCAAAATCCAGGATGCGCTCGTCAAAAAAGTCGGCAAACCCGAGTTCCAGCTTTCTCGGGTCTTACGTTTCCCCGATCATCGCGCAGCCCAGACAGAAGGAGACCAGCGGGCACAACGCTAAAGGCCAACCCGGCAGATGCACAAGCCATCCCAGCAGGCACTGAGGACGAGTGCGCGTTGCTCCGAGAGGGGTAGCGGCAGCCCCAGCTTCGGCCGCTTCGGATGTTCCCGGTCAAAGCAGCAGTGCGCATTCAGTTGACATCCGATCACAGTACACTCAGAACCCAGATCCAGCGCATTCTCTTTTCCACGCTTGGTCTTTCATGGGCCATCCTGATTGGCGAAAACACCATGAGTTCAAGCTGGCTTGCTCGGTCGATTCCTTCACGAATCTCTTGGATTGGGGTGGGGATCTGTCGAGAGTCAAGCACGCCGAAATTCTCAGCGATGGTAGTGGGGGATCGTCGGAGTCAAGAACAGCGTGGGCATTCCGTGCTCTTGTCGGCGCCCATCCTGGGTCACCACTTCGCCGACGTGTCCGGTGCGCACAGCGTCTCGCAGACCCAGCCGAGCTCGGTCTCGGAGTCACTCGACTTGCTTTGGGCGATGTCTTGGGCTGCTCGGTCTTCGTTCCAGTCTGTTGAGTTCAGGTTCCGCCTGTCTAGCGTCATTTTAACGCATGCAGCACAGGGTCTCTGGGATATTCCTCCACTGACGAGCTTGTCATCGTGCCTCTGGTCGTTGTTCCGCATCACTATTTGTGCGTATGTCTGCGTTCCATCATGTACATGCACACGCGCAGCATCCCGTGAACGAGTACGTGGACGCGCTCGCAACACCTGCAGGTCTCACAAGTGAGCCGTCGGTGTCCGTGGTACCAGCTCCTAGAAAACCCTCGGTCAGCACAATGGGCATGCCTTGCGCTCCTCCCTGACGACACTCAGATTCCAGCTATCAGAGACGAGGAGATTGTGGTCATGAATTCGTCTCCCATATCAATGTCCGCCTGCGTTGCAGAAGGTTGGACATGCACCAGATTGGTTCAACGCAGGGAGTCAGCAGCCTCAGGATAAATCAGCACGTCTCAATCTCAAGATGGCATTCGCTAATGTACATGCACTGCAGCAGACGACGAAGGGAAATGCACATGTTGGCATGTATCCTTCTGGGAGGCCCGGATTTTTGGCGGATTCAGGATGCAATGTTCCACGGTGGCTGATACTTCGGGAACTCGCATGCCCCTGCCTGGCTGGTGCCATGCAGGTCAGTATCTTATACCCCACGGCCCCAGGCAACAATCTGGATCTCATGGTCGTTCACTGTTGCCACGAATGCGTGAAGAAATTATTCCAAGCAAGCAATGCACCAGGCAAAGCCTAAGAGTAGCGGCGGCCTCTCCTACTCTACAGGTGGTCCATATGCCGGCTGCCACGTTAAGCATAACATTCTGCGTAGCACGCGCACCTCACTCTGGCCATGGCAATGGAAAGAACAAGGATTTGTGGAAATCGACCACCAACTCTTGGAAGAGCGCGGCTGTGCAGGCCGACTGTTTGTTCCTCGTGATCGACGCCAGCGCCGCAATCGGGTCACCTGTCTCGGGATCGCTTGGACACGTTGGGCCTGAATCTGAATCGTTTTGTGCGGCGTGTTTCCGCGAGGTGCTGAGAAGTCTGGATTTCTGTTTACCAAGTGCGTGCTTGGGGCCATCAATTGATCGCGACACTCGGGCACCTCCTGGTGAATTTTCCCCAGCCTACAGAATTAATTACATAGCTGCCCCCAGATAATGTGCTTCGCGCTTTCTTCAAGATCAAGAGTCTACAAAAAGGCGGAGCTTACCGCTTTTCAGACAGGTCGCTTCCTGCCCAGCTGTCAGAATTCATTCCTGCGCCTAGCGCTCGCGCAAGACATGGGCTAGCCTCTCCAACATCGCAGTTGGATAGGAAGCTGTTGCGCGACCCCGCGTGCATCCAGGCTTTCTCTGAACACATGCTGAAATGCCCAATGCCGCCGTGGGCGACCCAAAGAGGGTCCCTCCGTGCAAAACATGGCAACCTTGTCTTCGCTTTAAGGTAATCGTCGGGGTGTTCGTCGCATTCGATCGACGGCTTCGGAGCTCTGGTCGTCGGATTTGTTCAGGACGTGGTTTACGCTTGCCAAAAAGGAGGCGCCAGCTTTGAGCAGGACATGACTCTGGCAGGCCACTTTGCCTCGTTGGCTTCTGCAGGCAGAGTTGGGGAGCAGGCGGCGTCGCTGCTCGCCGACAAATTCCAGCTTGGCACGGGAATGTTGGGACATTTTCGTACTGGAGTTCGATGGTGTGGCTTCCTGGCTGAACTCACTCGTGCAATGGCTAAATATACGCATCGCAGGTCTTGGTCGGGGTGTGCTTAGTGCTTTGCCATGCCGACTGCTTCACTTGCGGGTTCAAGCTGTTCAATCTTTACGACTACAGCCATTTAGTGTAGTTGCCAATAGCCAGCCTCGTAAAGATGTAGATCAAACGTTCAACGAGTTAGCTGATTCTGTTGGGGGCCTCGCGGCAAGGCTTCTCAGAGAGAGAGCTTAAGTCGACTAAGAACAATGTTGACAGGGGCTGACGGTTTGCGCGCGTTGTCTGTGAGCGCCGCGGCGAATGAACTGGCTGAAGCCTGCTGCCCGCTAATCGTCGAGGCGGGCCTGCTCCCATCAGCACCGCTGCAGTGGAAAGGGGGGGCCTGCCGAGGATCCCCAAAGCGAAAGGTAACGTCTACTCTGCGGCGGCGCCTAGATCTAGTCGTGTTGCGTCATCTGCGGGCACGACGAATTCACGTCTGTGCTAGGCGTGAACCTACGCCGGCGACGCAGTCTACATCAGGTGCTCATCAGATCGCAGAAATGCCAGGCAGAGGCAAAGTATGCGCGGCGGGAACTGGGGGAAGGGTGGCACTCTTCTTTGTCGATGTCGTGAATGCTTTCTACCTTGCCATCAGAGAGCTGTGCCACCAGAGTGAATCGCCATAATCATTTCGTGTTTTTTTTTCTACAGCTGGGCTGCTGGGGACAGATCTGCCGCTGCTGGCCAAGAGAAAGCAGGGGTTGTCCGTGGTGCATCGTCGTGACCTCACCGATCACTTCAAATCCACGGTGGAAGAGGCGTCCAGTTCGGGGTGGTTTCAACTCCAAGGGGCTTAGAGGATCTCGTTCAGGGGGGCTCGACTTGGGACGCCGCCCGTTCCTTTTCTTCACCGCTGAAGTCGCTAACGGCGCGGCAAGAGAACGTGCTGATCAAGGTATTGCGCTCTCCCTGGACATTCCTGGTTGTCACTTGTTCGAAGAGGCAGGCGGAGGAGGAAACCGGTTCAATTCCCTGGCGTAATTCATGCGGATGATCCGTTCTTCGCGCCTCTGGCGCCGCAGGAGGTTTTTGAAGCGCAGCTCGAAACAATTTGCAAGATCGCTCTCAACCCGCTTGCCCCGGCGGGATTGGCACCTCACCTCGGGGCAGGCGAGGCCGAGCTTCTTGTGCTTCTTCACGGTAGAGGCGCGGCCAACTTTGAAGGCGTGTGCTCCACGCGCTGGCGAGAGAGTTTCCTGTGCGATCGTTGCTGTGCGGAGGCGAGCATGCGCGCGCGTTGTGCGCGGCGCTGTGTGCTTTGACGCTTGACCTGGGCCCCCGAACTCATGCATCGCGATGCAGGGTCAAGAGTCCCATCCTTGGAACTCAGCAAAACTTTCAAGAGGGCCTCCAAGACAAACGTCACCCCCAAGTTGATGCTTACTGACACATTTGTCCTGAATTCGATTCTCTATGGGGCAAGCGCTTGGTACGCCATGTACGACAATCATGCTCCCAGGCTTAATGCTCATTATTCGAGCCCACGGACCTACAGATGATGAGTCCATGGCCACTGCTGCTCGTCCTACCTTGACCATATTACTTCGCGTTCATCGTCTGCGGCACTTCGGATCAATTCTGACGTCTGCTCCTGGACCTCTACATGCACTGCTGCACTCGGAGTCTTTGCAGGCGCACAAGATAATTGCACCACAGTTCGGACGATTTGTCCTGGTTGAGATACGCTCACCACTTCCCCCAGGACCTACCAAGCCCCATTCCATATCTGCAGGTTTGGGTAGATAAGGTGAAGGCTTCTGCTCAAGCGTGGAAGCGTATACTTGCCGAGGCCACCAGGGCTTGTGCAGAGAAGGCGAGAAGAGGTGTGGATGGCGATAGATGGCCGAGCAGAGTGCCCAAATCCTCGCAAGATGCGGGCTTGCCGCAAGCGTGAGATATGCCACGAGCCTCCCGATCTACCATTACTCTTCCGTGCCCGTTCTGTGACTTTGAGGCGGCGGCTTTCGCGTCACTTGACGGAAATGTCAGAGCTATGCATGTCACAGTGGCGGGTCTTGCGCGGCGGCATGTGGAGATGCCTACATGTGTTGCGTGCCTGCGCTCTTTTTCATCCAGGTCACTTCTAATAAGACGTGTCACAACTCAGAGGCCGTTTTGGTCCGTTTCTAATTTCCACTCACGTGCACCAGCTGCCACTTGAGGGCCAGAACAGGCTGGCAGTTGAGGAGCATCAGGCCAATGAGACCGCTCAAAGGAAAGGATACTCCGCGCCTCACGCTCAAATCCCATCTTTTTTCGCGCCTGGGCCACCTGCTCGCGCCGCCGCAGCTGTGCGAGACATGTTCACGCAAGAACTGTCACACACTTACATACAAAATTCTCTGCACCCTATCACAAGATGGTCTAGAAAATGTTTGCGGCAATTTGAGGTTGAGGCACCTGCCCCGGGGTCGGTCCCTGGCCTTTCGTTGGACCGGCCTTATGATAGGGATGATCGTCCGGGCGCTCTGGCCTCTAGTCCACCACGCGGACTGCATCGCGTGTATTTTTGTTACGAACGTATTTCTGCTGACAACGCAGGGTCTGATATACTCAATGTGCTATAGAGCTTCAACTTGAAACTATTCTGCCCGATTCCGAACTTAAGATGTTGCCAATACATATTCTCCTGGAGGGAGGTCTGAGAGATTTACGGAAGCCAACCACCGTCCAAATATGGAGTGAGCATATCAAGGCTGGACGTGTAGCTGCCCTTGGAGGGGGGGGGCATGCAACGCGTTCTCGGCGGCGTGGTGGAAGGACGGGAACCCCCCTCCGCCTAGGTCCTGGTCATCCACATGGAGGATTGCGGCAATCAGGCCCCAGCAGGTGTTCCAGGTGCAAGTATCTAGCGCGCTCTTCATAGCTCACATGGAGTTGCTGCCAATAACTTCACAAGTAGGAGGACGCGGGTGGGCAGAGCGCCAAACAGCCCCCCCGAGCAATTCCCTCTTGGAACTTCAAGCCCGTCAAGGCGTTGGTTTGATCCACCTGTGCTACATTTGCATAGTTTGATAGTGTGAGTTTTGCCAGACGGCTGGCAAAGCTCCGAGAAGCATCCTTGCTATCAGGCTGGAGGCGCTCCACGACATGCTTGTAAAGACGCCAGGTGGGGGCAGATGCAGTCACGGCTCGCGTGCACACACCACTTTACTTGGGCTGGGATGGGGCGAAGTCTAGGTTTCGAAAGGCACCGAAAAAAGTTTGTCCAGAGTCAATGTGCAGGGTGCTAGGTAAAGCTATGCTCCATGCTGTCTTGCCCTCGTTCACACTTTGCGAGTCGGACCTGGACGAATTCCAGATGTCTACTGTGCGTCAGTTGTTGGCTGATCATGTTCATATTGCGGCTGACCTTCCAGAAATGAGGCTAGATGTCGACAACTGTGATACGTATGAAGGTCTTGTATCCAGAGTCCGGCCAGGTTCCCACAGAGGAACAGGTGCTGGAGGAGTCGCACCACATTGCAAAAGGGTCTGCCAGAGAGGCCCAGCAGCTCATCCTATTCCGCACTGAAAATGAGCCAGAACTCCCACCTCCTCCTCCTCCTCCTCCTCCTTCGCCTCTTCCTCAACAGATCTTAGACAGAACTGCGGCTAATCGGGCAGAAGCGCTCAAGCGAAGACGAGCCAGACAGATGGAGTTTAGGCGCCTGCCCATTGACACACTCAATATTTTCAATACCAAATCAGTGCAACATCCTACCAGAAGGCAAACCACATTTGGCTCAGTCGGGTCTACACAGATGGTTCACTGCTGCCACTACCGAATATGTTCCCTTGTATGTTACCATCATATGCTACTTTTCTGTGTTATCCGTTCCCTTCCTCCCATCAGCATGCCCAGCCCAAGTTTGCGATCCTGCTGATTCTTGGGAGGAGGAGATATTTCAGGTAAGAGGGCGGGGAGAGAAAGATAGAGAGAGAGAGAGAGAGAGAGCGAGAGAGAGAGAGAGAGAAAGAGCTGGCGAACGCCGAGGCCCACCCGTGCCTTCCTTTTGTGCCCGTTCCGCCTGTGCTTCAATCACATCAGACAAGCGCGCCCAGGGAGCGGGCGGGCCGTGCTTGACTCTAAGAGGGAGGCCGAGTTTCAGGAATGGGTTTTGAGCTGTTCTCTCATCTTGCGCTCTTTCTTGGCTCGGCTGTTCTTGTGCCGACGGCCGCCTTGCACAAACCTTACGTGCTTGGGCTGAGTGAACTCACTTCACGTGTGCTCCCTGATCCGTGTGGCCCGCCTCTGGCGGGCACGTGGCCTGCCACTGCTCGAAATTTCTGCTGCACGCCCCCGGCTGTGGCTCCCCGGTGGGGCCCCTGCGCGGACCTCCGATCCGATCCGATCCTCCTCCCCCTCTTCTCCCTCCCCCTCCTCCTGCTCCTCCTCCTCCTCTTCCTCCCCCTCCTCCTGCTCCTCCTCCTCCCTTTCCTCCTCCTCCTCCCTTTCCTCCTCCTCCTCCTCCTCCACCTCCTCATCCTCCATCTTCATGTCCCCCCCTCCCCCCTGCTTCCCGCGCCTCCTTCCCATCGGAGGTGGAAGCGAAGAGGGGGACGGGACGGGAGCCTGGACCCCACCCCTTGGTGGAGCGATCCTTCCCTCTCGTTCTCCGTCTGATCTTTTCCTCCTTCCTGATGGGCCACGTTCAGGGGGAACCAGCCCAGGGGGGGGACATCGAGGTGGAATCGGCGGTACGTCGCCGATAGATCGGCGATAGGCCCCCGATAACGAATCCGCACTTTCCTGTGCGGTGTGGGCTATCGGGCTTTCATCGGCGATTGACGAGTGGGGGTCGATGCATCCCCCCTTGGCCCATCCCCCCCTGACGTTGCGGATCGGGAAATCGGACCGAATCGGAATCGCGTCGGATCGGGCTGTATCGGCGCGGAATCGAAATCGAATCGGACCTGCTGCGCCAAAATGCACAACAACGCCATGCAAGCACCGGGCCGCGTCGTATGGTCGGGATATCGGAATCGAATCGGATCGGGCCGGAATCGATATCGAATCGGACTGATAAGATCGAAATGGACACCGCGCCGCTCCCCTCGCAGATCTCCCGAATAAAGTGGAAGCAAAGAAGCGGGAGAAGGCAGCTCTCCGCATCGCTGATTTATGGCTCCTCTCTCCTTGTTGATGGCGGCGGCGAAGGCGACGAACTCCAGCTTGGAGATCGATCCACTGCCGTCCGCATCGATGCGACTCCATATGTCTTTCAGCATGCCGACGTCGGCGTCCTCATGACTGTGTGAAAAGGCTAAGGACGACTCACTGATGCAACCACTATGTGGTGCCCGCACAGTACGCAGGCGTCGGACGACCCAAATATGCGCCGACGACTCAAACGCCGCTGGCCCGCTTGCGGGGACATCAGGCTGCGGAAACTGCTTTTTGTTTTCTTTTTTGTATCCCAAACAGCGCAGCGCTTGCACTCAGGGACTCTTATTTCTTTTCTAATAACCTGGGCTGGTGTGGCGGTCTGGCGGCTATGTTGTCGCCGTCGACGCCCCTTCGCCGCCTCGTCGCCGGTCTGGGCAGGTGTGGCGGTCTGGCGGCTATGTGTCGCAGTCGCCGCCTCGTCGCCGCTCGTCTGGGCCTGGGTGGCGGTCTGGCGCCCATGTCGTCGCCGTCGCCACCCCGTCGCCGCCTTGTCGCCGCGCGTCGTCTGGGCCTGGGACGCGGTCTGGCGACTATGCTGTCGTCGTCGTCGCCCCCTCGGGGCCCCGTCGCTCTGCACCGCATATACTGTTCCACATCGATTGCGCAACACAGATTCTCCGGTCTAAAAACAGATTAGGATCTACCCCCCCCGGCGTTATCGACACCCCTTTCGGGTATGTAGATCGTATATGATTTTGACCACATGTCCATCCGAAATATGAAATCGCAATGTCCCAGGCCATCCGGAATCCCCCCCTGAGGTTCCCTTGTAAAAAACACTATGCGGTGACATTTTCTGTTCCAACATAGCACTTGTTCACGAATCCGTTGCAACAAATGGGACGAAGTGCACACGCGCGCGTCGTCGCGCGGGGCATGCCAAAATCCTTCAAAAACCTTCGGTGCCGGAAGGATTTCGCAATCGAGTTTCCAAAACGCATACAACAACACAGGGTTTCGCAACACTGATTTGCTAAAAGAACTTCCGCGCGAGCTCTTGCAAAATCTTAAGAAAACCATGGGTTTTGCAATATTTTTACAACATGCTATTAAACGGGCTTCGCGCGCGCATGTCGAAATCAGTCGAACGCCCTTGCGCGTGTGCCGTCGCGAGAATCCTTTGCAAACAATTTGACGAAATGCAGACGCGCGCGTCGTCGCGCGCGTATGCCGAAAACCTTCAAAACCCATCGGTTTCGGAAGGATTTCAAAATCGTGTCCGAAAAACCTACAACAAAACAAGGTTTCGCAACACGGATTTTCAACAAAAGCGTGCGCGCGCGCGCTCTTGCGTCGTCGTCGTCGTCGTCGTCGTCGCCGTCCTCCCTACTCCCGCGTCGTCGTCGTCGTCGTCGCCTACGTCGTCTTCTGTCTTTCCTCGTGTTCGTCGTCGTTGTCGTCCTCTTTGGCGTCGTGGTCGTTTCCGTCGTCGTTGTCGCCGTGGTCGTCCTTCCTCCTCCTCCCTCGTCGTCGTCGTCGTCCGTCGTCGGCGTCTCGTCGTCGTCCCTCCTATTTCGTCGCCGTCGTCGTCGTCGTCGTCGTGTCGTCGTCGTCTTCCCTCCTCCCTCGTCGTTGTCGTCGTCGGCGTCGCCGTCCTTCCTCCTTCTTCGTCGTTCGCGTCGTCGCCGTCCTCCCTCCTCCCTCGTCGTTGTCGTCGTTGTCGTCGTTGTCGCCGTCGTCGTCCTTCCTCCTCCCTCGTCGTCGCCTTGGTTGGCGTCGTCGTCGTCGTCTTCGTCGTCGTCGGCGTCGTTGTCGTCGTCGAAGTCGTCGGAGACGTCGTCGGTGTCGTCGTAGTCGTGCGCATGCCGAAATTTGTGATAAGCCTTCGGTTTCGTAAAGACTTCAAAACCGAGTGCCCCCAAAAACCTATAAAAGCACATGGTTTCCCAAAACGGGTTTTCAACCAAAGCCGCCGTTTGCGCTGTTGAAGATATCACTTTTTGTTGTCTCAAAACGGTTTCCATTTGTTTCATAACATGGTACCAAACGGGCCTCCCGCGCGTGCATGTCGATATCGTTCGAACGCACTTCTGCACGGGTTGTCGCAATAACCCTTTGGCAAAACACATGGCGAAGTGCACGCGCGCGCGCGCCGTCGCGCGCGCATGCGGGAATCTGGTGAAAACCTTGGGATCCGTAGCGGCTACCAAAACAATATACCGAACACATCTTGTTAGATAAAAAGCGGTTTTGTTACTTCAAGTTTCAAACAAACCTGCGAGCGCGCGCGCCTTCTTGCGAGCTCTTAACAAAACCACCAGTTTTTCAACATTGTCATCACATCCTGCCAATCGGGCCGCTCGCGCCGCACGTCGAAGTCATCCGAATGCTGGTGCGCGCGTGGTTGTGGTGGGGGGAACACTATCCACACCAGATAATACCACGCGGGCCACTCGCGCGAATCGGCCGCGCGCGCGTGTCAAACTCCGTCTAAAACCTTCACCGCCGACGAGCGGGCATCGTCATCGTTATCGGCGGACGTGATCAATTTCGGCGCCGTCATTGGCCTTGCCGTCGTCATCGCCACCATCGTTGCCGTCATCGCTACTTTATCATCGCGTCTACCGTTGTCGGCGTCGCCATGATACCGCGCCTGCCCAAGCCACCGACCCGAGCTGAAGTGCCCGCTGGAGGTGCCCAGCGGTCAGCGCCACCACGGCCGCGTTGGTCGCGCCGCACGAGCTGGTCGCTGCGCGCGCGAGAATGCGCGGGCCAGCGCAGTCGCAGAGATGCACCAGCCAACGCCAAGCACTCACCGCAATCGCCGCCGCATGGGTTTTGCAAACCAAGTTGCGGGCGGGTGGGTGGGGTAATTACGCGAGCATTGGAGTTGACAACTCACCGCGAGCGCTGGTGAATTGCACCGCGCAGATTGCGCCGCATAGCTAGCCCCACCAAAGTGGCACAATATAGACTACCCCACATAGATTGCATTACGTTGTTTGCCCCACGTAGCTTGCACAACGCTATGGCTATACATGCACTGCGCGTCGCAGATTGCACCGCGCTGACTGCGCAACGAATATAACGCCACAAAAACTTCGCAACGTGCGTTCCCCCTTTCTAAACGATATTGCGATCTCCCCCCCCCCGCCCCGGATTTCTCATTTTCCGCGTGATAATTTACAAATGATTCTGCGCCATCGTCCATCCTAAATGCGAGCTCATACCATCCCAGGCAGGCCGGCATCCCCCCCTCATCCTCTGCAAGAAATATTATGCGCGCGCACTCGTTCACCACGAACCACCAGTTGTCAGACATCCATGGCAACAGAAAAAAACACATGACGAAGTACACGCGCGCACGTCGTTGCGCGTTCGCCGAAGCCGCTCAAAAGCCCGAGGTGTCGCAGGGATTGCATAACCGAGTGCCCCGAATTTTTTTGTTATAAAAAAATATTGCTCCGCAGCGAATATCCCCCCCCCCAAAAAATGCGCCCGCGCTCTTGCGAATTCTAGAGAATACCATTCGTTTTTGTCAAACGTGTTCATAACGTGCTACCAAGCGGGTGTCTCGCGCGCGAATGTCGAAATCTGTCGAACGCCCCCTGCGCGCGCCGTGGCAATAACCCCTTGCGCACAACGCGGTGCGAACCGCGCGCGCGCGCCGTCGCGGGCGCGCGCCGAACCCCCTCAAAACCTAACGTTCCGTAAGGATTTCAACATCGAGTTCCCCGCGCACATGTGACGGCACATTTTCTATGCTAGTTCTCCGAAAAAAAAAAGGAACCTGCGCTCGCGCTGTTGTAAGATTCAAAGAAAAACATCGGTCTTTCGTTCGGCTCAACAATAAATTCAGCCGAGCGGGCCCCTGGCGCCGCATGTCGAAATCATTCGAGCGCCCTATCGCGCGCGCTAGGGGAGGGGGGGGGGGGGGCTCGATCAGTGTCAAGTAATGACGCCATGCGGGCTGCTCTCGCGCGTTAGCCGCGCGCGCGTGTCGAACTCCTTCCAAGACCTCTATCGCCGACGCGAGGAAGCCGTCATTTTCGTCGGCGTGGCCAGCATCGGCACCGTCGCTGGCCTTGCCGTCGTCGTTGTCACTATCGCCGCCAACATCGCTACTTTCATCCTCGTGTCCGCGGCCGTCGTCGTTGCCATGATGCCGCGCCCGCCCGAGCCACCGACTCGCACTGGAGGCCCGCTGGGAAACGCCCAGCTGTCGGCGCCGCCGCGGCCGCGTCGGTCGCGCCAAACTAGCGGGCCGCTGCTTGCGCGAGAATGCGCGGGCCAGCGCGGTCGCAGATATGCACCAACCAACTAACTCTAAGCACTCATCGCATTCGCCTCCGCGCAGGCTTACGCAGACCAAGTCGCGAGCGGGCGGGCGGGGTGGTCGCGCGGGCAGCGGAGTTGACAACTCACTGCATACAGAAAGTCATGCAACGCATAGGTCGTGCACCCTCGATTATCCTCTTCTGAAGCAATTTCGGGCCCCCCCCCGGAATTGACGCGCCCCCTCTTCGCGTTTCAAATTGCGTATGAATTTGCCCCATCGTCCATCCTGGGCGTGAACTCATGGCGCCCCGCGCAGGTCAGCATCGGTTCCCCCCTCTATTCTCCGCAACAGATACTACGCGCGCGCACTCGTTCACCAGCCACCACCAATTGCCAAAGATCCCTTGCAACATTCAAACGAAGTGCGCGCGCGTCGTCGCGCGCGCATGCCGACATCTTTCGAGAACCGAGGTATTCGCAACGACTTCGAAAACGAGTGTCACGACTTCGCAGCAAGGCGTTTCAAACAATTCTTGCGCTCGGGCTCTTACGTATGCTTAAAGAAACAAAAAACATTGGTTATTCCACGGTCTCATAACTGTCTACCAAACGAGCCTCTCGCGCGCGCGTGTCGGAATCGCTCGAACGCCCTCGCGCGCGCGCTGTCGCATGAACCTCTTGCACAAAAAACAATCGAAATGCGCGCGTGCTCGTCGCCGCGCGCGTCGTGCGCGCGTCGCCGCAAGAATACCTTGCGTAAATTTAAACGAAGTGCGCGCGCGCGTCGTCGCGCGCGCGTGCCGGAAGCCTACAGCCACCATCCGTTTCGTGAGGATTTTTAAATCGAGTGCCCCGATATAGAACACATGTGGTTTTGTGCAACGTAAGGTTTTTCAAACATGCCTGCGCGCGGGCTCCTGAATGAGAAATGATTTCTCCCTAAACTTATTTGCAATCAGGCCAAGCGGTCCTCTCGCGCCGAAAGGCTAACTCATCCGAGCGCCCTTGCGCGCGTGCTGGCAGGGGGGGGGGGGGGGGGGGGGCGATCCGTGTCAAACTATATTATGCGGGCCACTCTCGCGCGTCGGCCGCGCGCGCATGTCGAACTCCCTCCAAAACCTTTATCGCCGACGCAAGGGCGCTGTCATCGTCGTCGGTATGATTAGCATCGGCGCCGTCATTGGCCTTGCTGTCGTCGTTGTCATCACCGTCACCAACATCGCTACCACCATCATCGTGTCTACCGTTGTCGACGTTGCCATGATACCGCGCCCGCCCAAGTCACCGACTCGTACTGAAATGCTCGCTGGGAGATGCCCAACGGTCAGCGCCACCTCGGCCACGTCGGTCGCGCCAAACTATCTGGCCGCTGCGCGCGCGAGCATGCCCGGGCTAGCGCGGCCGCAGAGATGCACCAGCCAACGCCAAGCACTCATCGCAATACCTGCCGCATGGGTTCTGCAAACCAAGTCGCGGGTGGCTGGGTGGGATGATTGCGCGGGCAATGTCGTGGACAACTCGCTGCGAACCGAAATTAATCACACCACATGGGTCGTACAACATATGTTGCAACATGCGTACTGTACCACATATATTGTTCCACATACTTTGCACAACATCCATTACTAGAAACGTACTGTTTGGGGTCCACGATTGCTAACGTGACGTACTGCATGCTTACTTCTTTTCGCTGGTACGGCTAGGCGTTCTGCAGGCCACTCTTTTTGCAACCTGCTCGTTCGCTGCTGCTTGCTGCTCTACGTTCTCCAGACCCCCTGGCCCTCCAAGACAGGTCAAACTCAGACCCTCTGGTTTGTCATGGAATTGAGACCACCGAGCGCGCGATCTCCCCAAGACCCAGAGCAGGCCGCCAGCCACTGCCCGACAGTGCCTTCTGAGGCTCACGCCGCCTCCCAAACATCCATCGCGACCCCTCGGTCGGCGCGGGAGACGCGTGCCCCTGGTCCGAACCCCTCCCGGGGGGGGGGTCGACTCTGCGCACCAGAGCGGGGGAGGGTAGCGCAGGAGCTCTTTCCTCTCCCCCTCCTCCACAATCGCCCAATCTGAATATTACCCTCCTCCCTCCTCTGACTCTGTCGGATGCTATTCCGCTCTCTCCGCGTGCCGCTTGCAAAAGATGTGATGAGGGTGATTTGTCTTGTGGTGCTTTACGTCCCGCTTGTTGACGGTATTTCAAAACTGCGTTCCCGCTACAGCGCGGGCCTCATTTGCGGATCGGCGCTTCGCTCCCGTCGTTCAAACTGGCGCTCTCGCCCAAGCGCGGGCCACCTTTCTGGATCCATGTTCCATCGGTGTCGTCTTCTCTGCCTTCATTTCTCTCCCCGCCTTCTCCTGGTGCTCGCCCCTTACAATCCACATCCTGCTGTCGCTATTCGTCCTCGTTTTCCTTCTTTCTCATCCTCCTGTTCATCCGCCACCTCCTCCAATGTACGTAGTTCCCTTTCTCTGATTGCGCATAACACGATGAGGTCCCCTTTCTAGTTCTAGGAACGCTATGACACGCGTCGGCTGATAGAGAAACACAGCGCAATGGGACAATCTGTGTAGGAGGGGTAGACTGTCAGACATGGCGCGAGCGCACCTAGGTTGCCCCCTCCCCCTCTCTCCACCTTTCTCCTCCGCCTCCTCCTCTTCCTCCCCATCGTCGTCGGCATCGTTTTCCTCGTCGTCCGCCAAAACCGTGGCCGCCCAGGATGCCCCGCAGAAGTCCCAGGACGTCGCGCAGGCAGTCCACGGCGCTTCCCAAGGACGAGCCTGGTGGCTCAAGGCGGGCCGCAGGATGGCCCAACAGAAACCCCAGGAGAGGCTCCAAGAGGAGCGACGGGGAGCCCCCAACATCACAATTCGCCCACTTTTTGGTTGAGGGGGGGGCTCCTCTGGTTCTTTGGCTGGAAACGGCTTCCGAAAGGTTTCGCGCGAGCACGAAGGGAGTCCCCGAGTGGCCCCAGAACATTGCAAGACGGCCCAACGGGGTCCCAGGTGGACCAGCGCCAGAAGTGGCCTCTGGGGGGGGCCACAAGGCAACCCAAGGGACTGCCAGTACAGCCCAAGACGGTCTGCCTCCAGAGGGCCCACGGCGCATCAAGAGGGCCCCAAGAGGTCCCAGGACGGCCGAAGGACCCCGCCAAACGCTGGAAGAAGGGCGCCAGAGAGGGCCCCCACGGAGAAGGCCGCAACGAGGGCCCCCAAGCGCTGAACGACTCACTGCAGAGCCGCGCCCTCCCCTGCTCCTCATTCTCCCCTTCTGCCATCCTTCATCACTCTCTCTCTCGCTCTCTCTCTCTCTCTCTTTTTCTGTTCTCTATCTCTCACCCACTCAATGGCGCTCTCTCTCTCTCTCTCTCTCTCTCCTCATGTGTACAGATATGCATATTCATATCTATATAAATATAGTTATAGACTCACACATATAAATACATTTATACACGCTCTCCCTTAATAACTGGTATATATGTATACAGATGTGCTCCGCTCTCTCCCCTCCTCTATCTCACTCTCACTCTCACTCTCTCTATCTCTCTCCCTTGCTCTCTCTCTCTCTCTCTCTTTCTCTCACTCTCTCCCTCTCATTCTCTCTCTCTCTCTACTTCTTTCTCTCTCTCTCTCTCTCACACTGTCCTTCTCTCTCTCTCTCTCGCCCATTTGCGTATATCCCGTCTCCTCATTATCGTCGTCGTCCCTTTCCATGCAACTCCCCGCGGCCGACTCGCTTGGGAAGCTCAACAGTAGCGGAACTATGCAGGAAGCAACCAGAACATTCGAAACACTCGAAAAGCAACATACCATGTGAGACAACTCCGGAGTGTCTTTGATAACTTCTCCTCCATACCTCCACCATGAGGTTGGAGCAGCCCAGCGTCCTTGGACAGCGCCGCCCCGCGGAAATGGTTGACGAACTCGGCGTAGGTACCACGCGCTTTGCCACCTCATCCTAACTCCTCCTGCTCCCTCCCTTGTCCTACGACTTATTAGCCCCAAGTGATAGACAGCAGGCTCTTAGAGGGCGGTCCACCTCTAAGAGCCTGCTGTCTATCACTAGGGGCTTCCTTCCTTCGCCATGCGCCACTCGCAAAGCTGAACTGCCCAGAAGCTACAGTGGTGGAGGGATGTAGTCGATTCCTCGAGATCGGCATGTCGCCTGGAGCTTCCTCAGATCTCATCGCCCTCGGGGGCATCATGGTCAACAGCCGCACGGGGGAAGGCGTGCCCTTCTCACCATCTGGCACCTATCGGGAAGGCAACCTTGCAGTTTAGGATCCCCGCGCCAGAGCTTGTCAACAACAGCACGGACGGATGGCGGCAATTTCCTGAACTTGCCAGTGACTGCACGGACGGATGTAACATCATGTGCTCTGGAGTGTGCAGCCACATGTTGAGATGACTTCGGATGGCCGTCGAAGGACACAAAAGGTGATCACTGTGAAGATCCAGTCTTTCTGGCGGGCGCTCGCGGTAATGAACAAACAATGATCGGCTTTTGAGGAGGGGCTCGGGATGAAATGATGCATTGCAGCGTGGTGAAATTTGCTGAGTTTACTCGGGTCCTCCTCCTCTTTCCTCCTCATCCTCGTATTTCCCTTCGTCGCTCTCCCCCCTCCGACGTAAGGACCTTCCCAAACCTCTCCGGGACCGGCCTAGAACCATCTAGATCTCCACAGAAATGTCCCCCGCGTCATCCTGACAAGAGAAGGGGGTCGAACGATCCTCCTGGCGCTGGTTGTCGTCGTCGTCGTCGTCGCCGTTTGCCGGCGCCAGGAAGAGGAGAAGGAGGAGGAGGAAGAGGAAGAGGAGGACGCCGACGATGACCACGGGTGGACGTTCAGTCGGACGTGCGGGACATTGAATGTAACCCCGACGAGTTGATGGGACAACACTGGGACAAAAAGAAGAGCAAGCCCAAGGCGGCGACGACGACGACGACGACCACGGGCGGGACGTTCAGTCGGGCGGGCGGGACATTCAATGTAACCCCGGCTGGTTGAAACGGAAACAATGTGCCAACAACCCGCCAGCCCGAGCGAACGTGTCCCGACTGTCGTCGTCGTTGTCTTCCTCCTCCTCCTCCTCCTCCTCCTCCTCCTCCTCCTCCTCCCCTCTCACCCTCCTCCTCCTCCTCCTCCTCCTGTTCTTCCTCCTCCTCCTTCTCCTGTTCCTCCTGTTCCTCCTGCTCCTCCTGTTCGTCCTGTTCCTCCTCCTCCTCCTCCTCCTCCTCCTCCTCCTCCTCCTCCTCCAGCGAAGCGGCCTGTGCGCCGCCCACACTCTCCCCGAGCTTCTCCTCGTTGGCGCCCCCCCCCCCGTCTCCTGACGTCGGGGCTCTTTTGGGGGGGAGGGCGGCTCGAAGCCTCCTCCGCCCCCCCCTCCGGCGACCACGGGACACCTGCGTCCTCCTCACCCTCCCCATCCTCCCTTCCTCCTCCCTTCCTCCTCCCCTCCTGCTCCTTCTGCTTCGCCTCCCTCCCGCCCGAGATGCTGTCGAAGGCCGCGTCTATGGCGCCATACTGCTCCTCACTGTCCAGCAGCGGGCCGGTGTCGACGTGCGGGAGGACCAGCGCGGCCACCTCTGGGTCCTGGCACGGCCGAGGGGCCCACGAGGCGAGGCGATCCTTCTCCTTCCCCCTCCTTGTCCTCACCGCCCTCCTTCTCACCCCCTCTACTCTCTCTCCCCCCCTTCTCCCCCTCCTACTTCCCTTCGACGTAGGCATCCGCTTCTCCCCCTCCTACTTCCCACCGCCCACCGCGATGCTGGGCCGACGGGGCGACTCACGGCGACGCAGTAGGAGCCGCAACTACCATAGGGCGCGGCCGCGGTCACGGAACTGTAGTCACCAGAGCACCCCGCCGCGGTCACGGAAAGCGACAGCCACCATAGGGTTGAGCGCTCCCACCGCGGGGGGAGCCACCATAGGACTCCCCACCCAAGAGAAGGGCTTCAATCGGCCCTGCTGCACCTGACCAGCTCACGTGCTGATCTTCTCTGTGTACATGTGTGCACTCTGTGGAGTGCGAGGACGTGGGAGGGGAAGGGAAGGGAAGGACACATTTTCATATTCGTTCAAAAAACCCACCACCAGTGACGTGGTACGTGCGGCGTCAGGGGGGGGGGTCGTACACCCACTCTCCCACCATAGGGGATGGTGCGAAATTTCTGTGTGCGGGACGGGATGGGCAACGAGGGACACCTTAGGTCCCCCACATTTGGAGGTATGGGCACCATACGCCTGGCCGATACCTCAGAGGAGGCAGCAAACGCCTAACCGACAATTTTGCGTCAAACGCTAAACCATAAAACTGCGTGCATTCATGGACTTCAGGGCCTCCTCATCTCCCTTCCCCTCCCCCTCCCCCTCCCCCTCCCCCTCCTCTTCGCCCTCCTCCTCCTCCTCCTCATCCCCCTTCCCCTCCACCTCTTCCTCCTCTCCTCATCTCCTCCTCCTCCTCCTCATCTCCTGCTCCTCCGCCTCCTCCTCTTCCTCTTCCTACCCTTCTCCATTTCACCCCTCCTCTTCCTCCTCTTTCTCTCCCCCTTGTCCTTCTCCTTCGCCTCTACCCTTTCCCCACTTTCCCTGAAGGGGGGTGGAATGAATAAAGAGGAGACTGGACAGCCCAACCTAGTGAACAAACACTTCCCCGCCTCCCTCCTCCTCCTCCTCCTCCTCCTCCTCCTCCTCCAGATCGCCCAAGATGACTTCCAGGATCGCTCACGATAGCTTACTCTGACTCCAAGATAAGTTCCATCGTGCTTTTGCAAGCCCTCAAGACCGCGCGCGGCTACGTATAAATGCCCTCCGAGTCCCCCAAGGAGGCCTCAAAGAGGCCAAAATCCTTCAAACCCTGGTCGATTTCAATGTGTTGACCCCCCGTTCTCGCCTTTTCGCTTCCGGTGGCCCCCCCAAAGCCTCCAAGAGGGCTACAAGAGACCCCCCCCAAAGGGCCCCAATCGACCCCCAAGAGCGCTCCAATAAGGCCCCAGAGGCTTCCAAAACGGCCACACAGGGGTTTCAAGATGACCCCAAGAGGCCTCCAACAAGCACCCAGAGCAAAAGACCCGCACAGGCTTCGATGGTTGATTCCTGTCGTCGTCGTCGCCGTCGCCGTCGCCGTCGTCGTCGTCGTCGTCGTCGATATCTCTTTCTTCGTTCCCCTTCCTACTCGTTCACCTCTTCCTCTTCTTGTTTCTCCTCCTCTTGCTCCTGTTCCTCCTCCTCCTCCTCCTCATCATCATCAACATCATCATCAAACTTCTGAATCCTCTTTTCCTCTTCAGCCCTTTCATGTTCCGCTTTCTCCTCCTCCCCCGGGGCCGCGAAGGTGGGAGCTGGGCAGCGCAACGTGAGTGGGGACTGGGCTGCCCATGCTCTCGTCCGTTTCCTCCTCTTCCTCTTCCTCCTCCTCCTCCTCCTCCTCCTCCTCCTCCTCCTCCTCCTCCTCCTCCTCCCCCTCCTCCCCCTTTTCCTCCTCCTTCTCCTCCTCCTGCTCCTCCTCCTCCTCCTTCGCCTCCTTCTCCTCCTCCTCCTCTTTCCATAGGTGACGGCTGCTCTCCTCTTGGTTCCTCTGCGTGCTCCAACACGTCCCTGAGCAGGGCAAATCGGGAGGTCACAGTTTCTTCTTGCCAGGCGATGCCACAGAGTGTTCGGTGTCAGATGCACAGCAGGATGTCCGCAAGGACGTGCATCACACGAAGTCCGTCTACAGCCATACCGCAGGACGTCTCGACACACATCTGCCTCAGGACGTCCCGCTGCACACGTGCCAGACGACATACGGGGACACAGATGCCACGGGGCATGTGGCGGGCTCCGGGAACTGTTCCAAGAACATTTCGTGGAACTGCTCTAAAATGTTGCCATCTCTTAGGGGCTCTCGAACCGTTCTAAGAGCACTTCGTGGAACTGTTCTGAGATGCTCCAGAAACTGTTCTGAGAACATTTCGTGGAACTGTTCTAAGATGTTCCAGAACCTGTTCTAAGAACATTTCGTGGAACTGTTCTAAGATGCTCCAAAAACTGCGCTAAGAACATTTCGTGGAACTGTTCTCTACGAAGTGTTCCGTGGACCCAGACATTGCTGCCATCTCTCAGGGGCGTATCGCCGGCCCTCCGCTCAGGGATCCACCCTCGTTTGAAGTTCCGCCGCCCTCCGCCGGGGAAGAGAGGCCGACTGCCTCGACCCTCAATGGGCGAGGCCCTCTCTGGAGTGCCCTGTATGACAGCAGTTGCGCCACAGAAGGTATGGATGCCCACATCCTCCTCCTCGTCCCCCTCCTCCTCGGCCTCCTCTTCTGCTTCCTCTTCGTTGCCTCTTCTTTTCAAATGTATCGGCTTCCTCAGTTTCCTCTGCTTTCTCTGCTTCCTCAGCCTCCTCTGTTCAAAGATATCGGCTTCCCCGTCTGCGCCCCAATGCGTGCTCCTTCGCTTCCTTGATCAAAGCAGGCCGCCTGACCAAGGTATACCGCACGGGAAGGCCAGCGAAAACCCACATCCCACCCCACGCGACACATGTGCACACGTTTCCCACGTGACGCACGGACTCAAATCCCACCAGCCCTCTGGACGTGAGCGGCTTAAGGAGCTCGTTCTGCCAACCCCCCCTCTTTCCCTTCGGAGACGTGGACTCCCCTGTCCCCATCCCCCCTCACTCCGGGTCTGGAGGGGGCGTTCCGCGAGGGGGTGCAGCGCGCAAGATGGCTCATGATGGCGCCACGATGATCACAGATAGCCCAAGATGGCCTCCAAGATCGCTGAAGACAGCCAAATATGGTTCACGACAGCCTCCGACATGTCTAAAACAGCCTCCAATGTCGCTTCAATGCGTCTCTAAGCGGCAACGGAGCTTTCTAAAGAGTCCGCCGAGGAAGGAAATCAATGGCCTTTGCCCTCTCGCCTTTTCGCTTTCGATGGGATCTTGAGGCCTCAGGACGGCTCGACAGAAGGAGCGGTCATGCGATTCTGCAGGGAGGTGACGGGGCCCTCGCTGCGAGAAGGCGATGCAAGAAGGGATGCGAGAGCAGAGTAGTGCTGACGAGGCCGTGGGCCCGGAGTTGTTCGACTGGCCCACCGACGGCCCACATCGAGGCTCACAACATCCTCCCCAGCGTGCTCCGGTTTCGCGGTGTGCACCGCTCGATGCCAACAGCCCATACCGATTGTGCCCAGACCACCTTGCCCAACCGCCGCTCCAACCGCGGCGGCATGCCGAACTCAAGTCAACATGCCCGGAGGCCGGCGTGCGCTGGGGAGCATTGCTCCCCCGGCCTGTGCGCGCTCGTGCCACCGTGCCAGAGGCCCATCTGAGGCGGTTCGAGCGAGGCACTGTCTGCATCCTCCTCTTCGTCATGAACTCGTCCCTGTCGCACCCCCCGACATGTCGTTAGGGCAGGCGAGGCGTTGAGACTTCATCACCACTCGTGACCCTGAAGCCTGAAATTCGCAATCGTTTCACGGAAGAAGGGGGGTGGTTTTCAAAATGCCTTTCTCGCTTAGGCGCCACGCACTTTCGTTTTCAAAGTTTGCACATCGGCGGTGGACAAACCTCCCCTTAGAAAACCACAATTTAGTGAAAACGGCCTAGGACCGAAACCGACGGACCTGGAACCGCAAAAATGACGGCCGCGACGCCCTCTCGCGAACCGAGAACTGCCAATTCGCTAATCGACGTGTCAGGGTAGGAGGTCTATCAATTTCCGAACAAAACTCACAGATGGATGGTGCTTCATTAGCAGACTGTGGTTCTCGTCGTAGCGCCGCGCTCCGGTGGGACGACGAAATGTTGCAAGTTGCTCCTGGCCGCGTACGGCCGCGCCTACATTGCGACGCCACCTCGACAAAGCGCCCCCGCCTCCTAAATTTCAATGTTGGCATCGAGCGAGCACCCCAAGTCCGGGAGGACAAAATAATGCAAGTCAACATTGAAATACGAGGGAAGGGGAGCTCCTCGGATATCGATGGAATATGATCAAAATTGTCATCTTGTTTCTCGGAACGATCATATAACTTGCGATATTTTGTCCGCCCACTGTCATTCGTCTCAAAGGTGCGCAACAGTTTTACGGATGGAGGGGAGGTTCTTGTCAAAATGTGGTTCTCGCGTGGGCGCTGCGCACATTCGTCTTTAAATCTTGCACAGATTTCACAGATGTAGAGGGGACGTTTTCAAATGCTGGCTCTCGCCTTAGCGCCGCGCGCATTCGTCCCAACACATTGCAGCACTGTCAAAAATGGTACGGGGGTAACTTTCAACATTGTGCTCTCGCCTTAGCGCCGCGCACGTTCGCTGTAAACATTTGCGTTAGCATCACGGGTAGAAAACGGTTCCTTTTCAAAACGGCGCCCGCCTTAGCGGCGTGAGCACTTGGCGTTTTCAAAATTGGGCTCTCGCTTCAGCGCCGCGCCTATGCTTTTTCCAATGCGAAGGTTAACATAATGGAGAACTGCTCTTTGTCAAAATGGAATTATCCACTGCCAACTCGGCAAGTTTACAAGCCCCAAACTTCGACGCCCGTAGCGCTGCACGGATCCATGCCGATTACTTTTGAAAATGGAGCTGTCAGCTGGGACTTCCTCGAAGTTCATGACAACGAATGTAAGCTTGTGGTACCATTACACGGATAGGGTTTGGGCGGCCCTTCTTCGAAAGGGCAATATCGCTGGACACCTCGTCGAATGGTCTGATCATTGTCCGTCGAATTTCTTGGCTACGCGCCAATACGATCCAAGGCAATTCCTTTTCAACGTGGGGCCCTCGCCCAAATGGCAGACCCAACTGTGCTGGTCTTTCAAGGTGGGGGGGCGCTTCCTGTAGTGACTCGGGGGACTTGCAGGGGACGTGTGAGGAGTGGGCTTGGGACGGGAGGGTGCATTGCAACATCGTTTATGCATGTTTGGTTCACGCTGGTCTACTTCTCCCTTCTCTCTCCCCCTTAGGGCCGCTATTGGCAAGCTGCGTCTTCCAGGTCTCAATGCTGTCCTGGCATCTCTATCGCCTGTCTCTCTCTCTCTCTCTCTGTCTTTGCCTCTCTCTCTCTCTCGCCCTCTCTCGCTCTCTCTCCCTCTCTCGCCCTCGTTCCTCTTTCCTCAGCCTCCCGTTCCGCTCCTTCCCCTGCCAGACACCTACGCGCTCGATGGTCCCTGGGGGTCCAACGATTTGGGCGTTCCTCATTCCTGAACGATTTGTAGGTGTATCCGCCACCCTGCCTGCGCCGAATGGGCGTGTTTGAGTGCTCCTGTGGTCCATCTGGGAATGTTTTTATTGTTTTCTAGGGCGAACCTCCCGCATCGCACGCGCACGCGTTGACCGCCTCCCCTCTGAATTGCTTCCCGGCGCTCTTTTTCACCTCCAGACGGCTAAGATGACCTCTAAGACGGCTTCCGCGACAACCGCGATGACACCAAAATGGCTCAAGATGCCCAAGACAACTCAAGACCATCTCAAGACAGCCTCAGGACGGCCTAAGAGGCCCTCAAGACGGCTCAAGAGGGCTCCAAGAGGGCCCCCAAGACGGCCCAAAAAGCTCCACGAGGCGCTCCAGGAGAGCCCGAGGGAGCAAAAACCATAGATGTTCCTAAAGTTTTGGGGAAAGTTTGAGATTCTCCCCTGTTCGGGTTTCCGACCGCCCAAGACGGCCTCCAAGAGGCCTCCAAGACAGCCCAAGAGGCCCCCAAGAGGGCCCCAATTCGGCCCAAGAGGACCTAAAGATCGCCCGAGGGGATCCCAAGAGGGCCCCAAGACGGCCTTGAAGCGCTCCAAGAAAGCCACAAGACGGCCCAGAAAGGCCTCTTGGGCTGTCTTGGGCGGTCGGGAACCCAAACGTACCACAACCTCAGAATCCTTCAAGAACCAAAGACACATCAATAGCTTTGGCCCGTCTTTTTTGTTGTTGCACCAGTGATCGCGGCGGGAGGCTGAGGAGACACCTTAATCGTTATGACGATTGCCCCAAAACTGAAAGCAAGCATGCACGGGGCGTGCGCGATACTGCAGCATTCCGACTTACAAATTCCCAAGTTGCGATTCGCAAATTCCATGCTGCACTTACTCTGTATGACCAACAGGATCGCCGAGAGTTCAGTTGTATCCGGTAGATGGCGATCGGGGTGCTCGTGGTGGAAATTGTTGCACCAGTGATCGCGACTGGCGGCTCAAGAGACACTTACACACTGTGGCGATTGCCCTAAAACTGGAGACCTCTTGGGCTGTCTTGGGGGCCTCTTGATCTGTCTTGAGACCTTCTTGTGAGCCAGGAGACCCACAAGAGGGTCTCAAGTCGACCCAAAACGGTCGAAAGGTTGCCCAAGGGGCTCCCAAGAAGGCCCCAAGACGGCAGTGAACCGCTCCAAGAGGGCACCAGCACTGCCTAGAGAGGCCTCCAAGGCGGCCTCCCTTAGGCGTCAGACGGGACAAGAGTTCCCTAGGATGGCCCCCGAGGCTTCTAAGAGGTCCCAAGAGGCCCTCAAGAGGCCCCCAAGAAGCTTTCAGGAAGCTCCCACGACGCTCCCAGGAGGCCCGAAGAAGACCCTGAGGATTTCCCTCCCCACATTTTCTCCCTCTCCTCCTCCTCCTCCTCCTCCTCCTCCTCCTCCTCCTCCTCCTCCTCCTATGTTTTTTCTTCCTCCCTACCGCACGGACGAAGACGAGGCCGGGATCACGACCCGTCCCAGTGCAGACTACCCGTCGGAATTGAGCTGTTCCTGCACTCAGCCTCCTTCTTGTTGCGTTGTTGCGCAGGCACGGTGGCGGGGTTTGCCGCGGGCAGCTGGATAGCGGGAGCGTCTGTGAGCGCACTCTGCTGACCTAAGGCGTGCACTCGCGCAGTCCTCGGTTCAACCAACGAACCCACCCTCCCACTCCTCCTCCTCCTCCTCCTGTTTTCCGTCTCTCCCCCCTTCTCCCAGCCCCCCGCCCCCTTCTCCTGCTCCTCCTCCTGCTCTCCGACTCCGCTCTCCGATATCCCCTTCCGCTCCCCCCTCAATCCTCCAAAAGAAGAGCACATGACGAATAGAGGAAAATAGTGCCCCTCTGCAATGATTAATCACGCCTGTCCTTATTCATGGCGGCGATGAAGCCAGTGAACTCCAGCCTGGAGATCGAGCCACTGCCGTCCGCATCGATACGTGACCAGATGTCTTTCAGAATGCCGACGTCGGTGTCCTCGTACGCTGATGATCGGGCAACACACAATACAGGCACACGCTCTTGGTGCATGTCAACTCTGGAGACGCAAGGTGACATACTTATATGTGCATGTGAATGCATGTATGTATACCTATACGACCACCCTTCGGGTGATAAGGAGGTTGTGGGGGGGGGGAGAGGGAGGGGACCAACATCTGGCCCAATCGATCTAACTATCGATTTCACTCAACGGGACACCACGGGAAACTACGGGAAACTTGTCGATCTCACTATCGATCTCACAATCGATCTCACTCAACGGGACACCACGGGACACCACGGGCCACCATGGGACACCACGGGACACCGCGGGACACCTCTCGATCTCACGATCGGTCTCCCTATCGATCTCACTATCGATCTCACTCAACGGGACACCACAGGACACCACGGGACACCTCGGAACACCACATCGATCTCACTATCGATCTCACTATCGATCTCACTCAACGGGACACCACGGGACACCACGGGACACCTGTCAATCTCAATATCGATCTCACTTCTTGGGACACCATGAGCTACCACGGGACACCGCGGAACACCGCGAGCCACCGCCGGACGGACGGACGGACGGGCGGGCGGGGGAGAACCATGTGTCTTGACTTCACCCTAGCAGCGGCGGGTTCATTCCTCTCGCACGCCCACGCAACTTCGCCTCGCCTGCACGCTCGACACGAACGAAACGAAACTATTTCCCGGTTGGGGGTCTCCGTTCCAGTGCGATCTCAACCCCCAACCTCCGATACCTATACGACCACCCTTCGGGTGATAAGGAGATTGTGGTGGGGGGGGGAAAGGGGGGGAACCAACGTCTGACTCGATCGATCTCACTATCGATCTCACTCAACGGGACGCCACGGGACGCCACGGGACACCACGGGACACTTGTCGATCTCACTATCGATCTCACTATCGATCTCACTCGACGGGACACCACGGGACACCACGGGCCACCACGGGACACCACGGGACACCGCGGGACACCTGTCGATCTCACGATCGGTCTCACTATCGATCTCACTATCGATCTCACTCAACGGGACATCATAGGACACCACGGGACACCTCGGGACACCTCATCGATCTCACTATCGATCTCACTATCAACAAGGGTCTCGGATCCCCAAGAGCATGGCGCCTTCGTCTCGTAAAGGTACTGCGAGCAGACAACTAGGGTGGCGTTGAGCATCTCGATGTCACGCGCGACGTCGTCGGGGCGGGGCAAACCTCGACTCTGGAGTCACAGGCTCCACTTGTCGAGCATGATGATATACCGACGGGCAGCGGCGGACTTGACTGCCACTCGGAGGTCCCGCCTGGCCCGCGCGGCCGCGCGCCGCTGCGCCTGGGCGCGCGGGTGGGCCTTCTCCAGGAAATCCAAGCCAGCTGCAGAATCTCCCCAGGAGCAGTGGCAGTTCGGCGAGCGAAAACGCACGTCGAACTGCGCAGGCACCGCGTCGCACTCCTCGCTGGAGTACTCTGCCGCCACCTCTGTCAGGCGCCGCCAGACGCCGTCCCCGCACTTGATGCTGCCCTCCATGACGAGGTGCTGGTGGCTGCGGTCGCACCGCCTTGCCAGCGGGGGCAGGAACGCCCGCCGCCCCTCCCAATTGGTGGCGTCGCGGCAACGACTGCCCCGCACGCGCCAGTCTATGGCGCGCTCGTGGAGCGGCCCCGCGCTGAGCGCCCCATGGAGCTCCGGAAATGTCCGCCGAAAGGATTGTCGAGGCTGCTCCCGCGCCCACAGGGCGCCTGCGCGGCCGAAGGCCCGCGCGAGATCCACCCCAGCTCCCGCGCACTTGTTGCCTGGGACATTCCCGGGGCGTTGCCGCCGCCCCCGTGGCCGCTGGCGGGCCCGCGAGAACCGCGAGCACAAGTTCACGAATCGCGAGAAGGTGTCGCAAGGGGGGCCCTGGGCGGCCGCCGTCGGCCTGATCCTCACGATGAACTCGATCTCCTGGGCGAGCACGTGGGGGTCGGTGAGGTCCTCGAGAGGGCCGCGCTGCACGTCGCGGTTGATGGCGATCCAGCCGCGGCGCTCCAGGGCTGCGCTGAGCGGGGCCTTCGGCCCGCTGAGAGCGTCGTAGAAGACGGTCGGCGGCCAAAGACCGAGCGGTGCGTGCTCGCGGCCCAGCTCCAGAGCTTCTCGACTGCGGCAATCGACTCCACCGCCTCGGGAGGGCGCGGCCTGGTCAAATGCATCTCAGCACCTCTCGTTGGGTCACCCGCAGGATCGCGGGCATTCCGCGCCGAGAAGAAAGGAGGGAGCACCCTGCGAACAGCAATAGCGGGAGAGCCATGGCGAATCTCGCGTTAATGACCCTGCTAGACTATCGTCCACGGACGGCAATGCCATGCGCAACCTGTGAGTCGACCATCACTGGGATGCGTTCACCATGCATGCTTGGGCCTTCGACCGCACACTTGGCCAGCGATCGAAAGGCGACGGCCTCTGGCGCATAGGACGTCGGCAGGGCTGTCAATTGTTTGGGTCCTATCTAGGATTGGGGCGGGGGGCCGTCTCGGTTTCCACCCCCCAGGATCTCGAGTGGCTCGTTGGGATTTGGGGGCCCGCGAGGTTTGGGCATCGCCTCGCCTGTCCGTCGAGGAGCCCGTGTCCAGAGCCAGACCGCCCCCTCCACGTTGAACAGGGCCGACGCGACTCCGCCGACGAAGAGGGCGACGTCCGAGGCGAGGACCTGCTCAGTCACCGCGGAGTCGAGCGAGCTCCTGAGCAATGGGAACAGGAAGACCAGCCCCATCAGCTCGTGGATCATTGGATTCGGCAGTCGGCGCCACGCCGTGTGTCCACTTCGGACACGTGAAACCACGCGTAGAGCTTGTCCACGAGACGCATGGCGGCCCGGCGAAAATCAGACTGTGAATCTGGCATCCGACCAGCCTCCTTATGAGAGCGACCGATGCGGCCCCGACGAGGATGACGCGCCCGGCGATCACTTCGAGCTGCCTGGCTATCTCCGCCGCCCCGCCTACATCGAGACGCGCTGAAGGGACCCCCCCCAGACGACCCCGTTGGGCTGGTCTAGGGCTGCCTTCTCCTCCTTCCTTTTGATGCCTGCGTGATCGCCTGCCCGGTGCCCTGGAAGAACCCGCTGCAGAGCTGGCCGCCGCATCGGGTCCGAGGCGTCGGGGCCGTCGCAGCGGCCAATGATCGCGCGGTCGCCCGAGTAGACGCCCTCCGCGACTCGATCTGAAGGGGGGCCCGACCATGGGTGAGCCACCGCCCGTCACGGAGGCACCCTGCAGAACGCAGGCAATCTTGATGCTCGACCTGGGCCGCCTCCGAGGCCTTCTTGCCCCGCGCGGCAGGAGCAGCCCATGCCGGAGCGATCCTGTCGCGACCGCGCCGGCGGAGGTAGTCCACCTGGAAGGCCCCTGCCGCGGCAGCTCCCTGGCCCAAGCCGAGGGTGGCGTCCTCGGCCCCGGCGCCATGCCACTGCGGGAGGTAGTAGATGTCCTCGGCATCGTCCGCGGAGATCGACGAGCGCCCGCCCTTCGGGAGGGGTGGCGCTGCGATCTGCGAGGCGCGGGGCAGGGTGGCGAGACGCTCGAGGCAGGCGGCGTCGACTGCCGGGGAGCTCTGCGGCAAAGGCATTCTCGCGAAGGACCTCTCTCAGAGACTTCGCGAGTGCATTGCGGCAGCGCCTGTCAATGATCGCCCTCGGCCTGCGGTCGCCCTTCTTCCCTGCGCCGACGAGCCCGGCGCGGGCGGGGGCGCCCGCGCGCAGTTGGAGGCCCCCTTGGCGTGCGAGCCGCGAAAGCCGAGCATCCCATGCACGTGCCGCCGCCGCGGCCCCGTGACCCGCGCGCGCGCGTGGGGGGCAGCTGATTGGGAGGGCGACTTGGCTCGAGGTCAAAGACGCGGGGCGCGCGGAAGAAGATGCCGCAGTCGAGCGACGCGACTGGCTCTGGGAGCGAGATCGTCGCGCTGCTGGACGGGGCGCTGAGGTTGTTCGCGGTGAAGGCGAGAGGCTCCGCAGACTGTGCGCGTTGATTTGGTGAACTTCGCTCTTTTTGCACGCGGCCCGCCGGCCTCGTCCTGCATCTCCCCCGACGAGGGGGTCTCCAACTTCGCCCCGACGGGGCATCTTGCCCCCCTGCCTTGTCCGGAGCTGCTCGCGCCCTGCGGGCTTCCCAACGAGTGCCGCGAGAGTGGAGCTGCGCCGCGGTCGCCGAAGAGACGCGCGCGGCGGCGTCGGGAGAGGCGTCGGCGGCGCCGAGTTAACGCGTCCGTCGCCAATCTCAACCGGCTCTCGCTGGGGCGCCCCGCGGGCGGGTCCGCGGCGCCCTGCCTCGCCGCGCCTTCGACCGAGAGACAATGGTGGCAGCTGTTGCGTCAGCTTGATGACAAGTATTATGGTTGTTGCCGCGTCGAGGAGTCAAGGCCGCTCGGAATCGCTAGCAGTGGCGACGAAGGCCGATCCCTGAGGTGGCCCCCCTCGGTGTTTCTATAAGCTGTCGAACCCCCCCCACCTGGAGACAATCGCTCGCCTCCCCGGCCGCCTCCGCCGCCGCCCTGCTCCTCTTCCTGGTCAACTTGTTCGACTTCTTGTCCCGGGTGCGGTCCTTGCCGGCGCGGCCCGTGGTGGCGCCCCCCGCCTCCCCTCTCGGGGGCGCTTTCGAATGCCTCTGGCTCCAGTGAGTAGGCGGCCGAGGCTGCGAAGTCGGCGGGGCGCGCCAGGGCCCCCTCTGCCTGGCGCGCTCTGGGCCGGGGCCCTGGGGGCCCAGTTATCGGCGAGGCCGGCCTCCAGGAACCGCTCGCGTTCACTGACTACTGCGTGGCCTTCAGAAACTGGCTGATCCGGGCGCCGAGGAAGTCGCGCCGCCGAAACCTTCGCGGCGCGTGGAGCGACGCAATCGCGTCCCAGAAGCGCCCGTGAACCTCGAGGCGCCCGAATTTGATCCTCTGCCCGCCGTTGGGCGTCGCGCCCCGCGGCGTGCATGTGGCGTCGCGCCCGAGCTCGGTGATGGACGCGGTGTCGACGCGGGCCGACCGCCTATGCGGTTCGCGCTCGATGGCCCCGCTGAGCGCCGGGAGCCCCGTTGCCCCCCTGGCGCCGCTGATCCTGGCCACTGGGCCCGCCTCTCCTGAGCTCGAGGCTGCGCCCCCGAAGGGGGAATCGCCCAGGGTGGGCTCGTCTTCCTCCGGCTTCTTGGGGCCGCCGATCCTTTCCAGCGCCTGCGGCGTCGCGAGCTGGATGGCCATGCCTGCGTCGCGGCCGCCTGCCTCGACGAGGGCCCCGAGGTCGAAGTCGGCCCATCCCTGGGGCCGCGCGGCTTCCTTGCTCGCGCGGAGGAGGCCCGTCGGCTCGCTGGAGCGGCCCCCGAGCCACCGCTAGGGCCTCCTCGGCCCTGGACTGGGGAGGGCGTCGGGGCGGGCAGCGCCCCCGGAAGCTGGGCCACTGTCCTGGGCGGCGCTGCGGGCGAGCTCTGGGATGGGGTCTGCGCGGGGCGGGGGGGCAGGCGCCGGCGCGCTCGCGGATGGCCCCGCCCGAAGGGGCGACCCCGGGGCGGCGGCGGCGCTGGGGCCCGCGGGGGCGAGGCCACGGGCCCCCGCGCCCCCCTTCTCGACCTGCTCGATTCGGCTCGAAGAGCCCCTCAGATGGCCGCCCAGCAGCTCGCGTTCGCAGCAGCTCCAGTGGGCGCTTTGCAGATCGTCCTGCGACGCGTTGGCGCGCCGAGGGGCCGCGGCCTTCTGGCGCTGCTCGCCGCGGGCCCCTGCCTCGCAACGCGCCCTGCGCGCCCCCCCTGCGTCGGGGGGGGCGCCGTGCGCGGGCCTTTCCCTGGGCGCGGCCGGCGGCGGCGTCGCCTGTTGAGGGGGGGGCGCCTGGCGGGCGGGGTCATGGGCCCCCCTGGGCCCGCCAAGAATCCATTTCACTCCGCGCCCGGGCTGTCCGCCGCGTAGGCGCCGCGCGGCCGACCTGCCCACTCCTGCGCCTCGCGGGCTGCGTCGACTTCGTCGTCTCCCATGCCCTTGCCGCTGTGCTCGTCGGCGGTGAGGTACCTTTCCCTGTCGATCTGCCCGTCGGCGGACAGCTGGAAGCCGGCGCGCCCGTGGTCGCCCCAGGGAGCGGTCGGGGAGCGCGACGGGTCGGAGCACGATCCCGATGTTCCACTCGTCGGGCTGCGGGGCGAAATCGGCCAGCTCGAGCAGGTCCGGCCGAGCAGGCCCGCCAGCTGAGTCGAAGAGCTCGATCGCTTCGTCCTCCGCGCAGCTCTCGGCGAGTCTCGCCAGGAACGCGTCTCGCCAGGAACGCGGGCGAGACCTTCCTGCGGGCCAGGCCGCGTCCAGCGTCACCGAAACATAGCCTACGGAGGCGAGCGAGCCAGCGTTATGGCGAACGGCGGGCACCGCGATGAGGAGCTCCTCGAGCTCGAGGTCGCCGAGGGCGTCTTGGAACAGGGTTTCAACGGCGACGGGGCCATCGTGTCTCGCGAACTTGGTGCCGATGGCGCGGGCCTCGCACCGTGCCGCCGTGCCGGCGGCTCCGGCCCTGGCTATGGGCAGCCCGGGCAGCCGCGAGCGGAACGCCCCAGATGGCAGCGTCGTCTTTGTACCCTGGTCCAATCGAATACCTTGACAATGCATGAATAGCCCCGCTGCTCGTCGAGGAACCTGTCCATTGCCTCGCCCAACGGCGGGAACCGACGCAGGCGATCCCGCCCGCTACTGTACTTGCCGTCCCCGAGTCTGGCGACGATCGCCTGCCACGAGACCGTGCCTCCTCAGTGCACCCCGACGTAGTCTTCGCTAGAACCCGGGGCGGCCCAGATTGCGTAGCAGTGGATGCCACCGGCAAGGGCGGCCCGAGCCGTAGTTGCGGCACCTGTCGCCCATATGGGCAGCCCGCGATGGGTGCTGTCTGGGATGACGACCCAAGGGGCCCCCTGTGGGTCCTCCGCCGCCTCTGGCGCGGCCTCCTCGCCGCTTGGAATGAGCTTTGAATGGGCCTCGAATCCACGGGCAGGCTCGTGGACCGCTCGCGCTCTGGCCAGGGGCCCTCCACGCATCAAACGCGGGCGCGCCCGGCGCGCAGCGCGGGGCGGGCTCGGTCCGAGAAACGTGTGGTCATCATCATCATTATCATCATCATCATCATCATCATCATCATCATCATCATCGTCATCATCATCATCATCATCATCATCACCACCATCATCATCATCAGCATCATCATCATCAGTATCAACATCTTCATCATCATCCTCATCCTCATCATGGACATCATCACCATCATCATCATCATCGCCATCACGACCATCACCATCACAACCATCATCATCACCACCAGTATCATCATCACCATCATCATCAGTATCATCGTCATCACACCCAGCATTTTCATAATCCTCATCATCCTCATCACGGCTCTCCCAAGCCTGGAAACACGAGGTGTCACACGTGACAGCATCCCGCGCCCCCTCGAACAGTCGCCACCCAGAATGCTGGGCTGCACGGCGGCGGGAGTCGCCTGCTTCTAAACTTGTATGTGTACGCGTTTGCTTGCTCATGTGCATAGATGATTGCCTGCTTTTACGCGTGCTTGCAAGTCTGCTTGCGTACGTTATCGCGTGCTAGCGTGCGAGCTTCCAAGCTGATCAGCATGCGTGCGTTCGCGCGCGTGCTTGCTAGAATGCGTTGCTGGCTGCGTGCTTGCACTGTTGATTTGTTTCTCGTTTGCTTGCTTGCTTGCTTGACTGTCTGCTTGCACGCAATGTGGAACAATGTGCTGAAAACGGACGTGGCCAGGCACGGCGAAGCACGGGAAAACTGAACAGGGAATTCCCAAGTCCTGTTCCCCTCCTCTCCGGCATGCGGGTGGAGCAGCCCCACGTCCTTGGATGGCGCTGCCCCGCGGAAGTGGTAGACGAACTCCGCGTAGCTGCCGCGCGACTTGCCGCCTCTGAATCCTTCGTCCCTCCTCCCTGATCCCGTTGCTCTTCTTCCACGTCCTCCTCCTCCTCCTCCTCCTCCGCATCCTCCTCCATTCGTTTCCCTTATCAATAACTCCTCTCTATCGCGCCACAAAACGTTTTGGCAGGGCGGGCCAGGCGTTTCGCCAGAGACTTCCTCGCCATGTAGGGTCCTGGAGTTTGAAATTTGCAACAGCTTCATCGATGGAAGGCGGGCCGTGTTCAAAATGTTGCTGTCGCCTTTACGCCGCGCGCATTACGCCCCGCGCGGTTCTTTGATATATATATATATATATATAAATGTATATAAATGTATGTAAAAAGAGTCCGTGGCTCTCGCCTTAGTGCTTGAGTGCTCGCGCACATTCGTCTTAAACATTTGCAGCAGCTTCACGGATTGATGGCAGGTCATGTTCAAAATGTAGCTCTCGCCTGAGCACCGAGCGCAGTGATTTCAAACGTTTGCATAGCTTCACGGATAAGGGCGGCTTCTTTTTGAACATGTGGGTTTCGCCTTAGCGCCGGAGTTCGTCCCAAGGTGTATCGCAGTTTCGACAATCCGTATGGCCAAAGTCCCAAGAATTGTGTTCTGGTATGATGGAGGAATGACAGGAGGCACCAGCAGCACTGATTCGTTGTGTTGAATTCCTAGAAACGGCGTTCTGGAAATATCCAGAAATGTCAACACGCAACAATCATGTTGATTCGATTCGCGGCGTGGAAGCCGCAGAAACTGCGTTTGGGCACGATTGATGATTCTCAACAGATTGTTCCCAACCATCCTGTGGAGTTGGGTCCTCGTTTTGAAGAGACAGCGCCCGGCGTTTCCTCCTTCTTCCTCCCTCTTCCCCTCCTCTCATCATCATCGTCATCATCGCCATCATCGTCGTCATCATCATCATCAACGTCAGCATCATCAACATCATCACATGTCTCGTTGCCCCATAGGGAGCCCCACCGAAGGTCCCAATGGCGCGGTTGGCATGCGTCTCCCCCCCCAGTACAGCGTTAAGGTCCCCGTGGCGCAATCCGCATGCATCTCCCCCACCCCGGCGCGGCGTTTCGTGGCCCCATAGGGGCTCCGCCGAAGGTCCCGGTGGCGCGGTCCGCGTGCGTCCCCGCCAGTCATTTCGGCGCACCCCTCACACGTTTCGTGGTCCCATAGGAGCTCCGCCGAAGGTCCCAGTGGCACAGCCCGCACGCGTCCCCGCTACTCATTTCGGCACACCCATCACACGTTTCGTGGCCCCGTAGGAGCTCCTCCGAAGGTCTCAGAAGCTCTCAGAAACTTTCAGAAACTCTCAGAATCTCTCATAATATCTCAGAAGGCCTCAGAATCTACTCAGAATCTGTCAGAATCATTCATAATCTCTTAAAAGCTGTCAGAATCTCTCATAATCTCTCAGAGGCTTTTAGTATCTCTCAGAATCTCTCAGACCCTCTCAGAATCTCTCAGAATCTTCCAAAATCTTTCTGAATCTTTCAGGATCTCTCAGAATTTTTCGGAACCTCACAATCTGTCAGCGTCTCTCAGAATCTATCAAATGCCAGAAAAAATGCCCTGGAGCGGTTGGGATCTCCCCCGTCCATGCTGTGCTTGGCGGTTGTGATCTGACCCGTTCCGTTGGGATCTCACCCGGCCAGTTGTGATCTGAGACTTTCTCGCCCGGGCCCTGCTTGGGCGGCTCTGGGCGTGTCGGGGCTCTCTTGGGCCGTTTTGGGGGCCTTGTGGGCCGTTTTGGAGCGGTTTGGGGAGCCTCTTGGGCGGTGTTTTAGCGCCAGAAACACGAAACAGGGAGAATGCAAAATACATTGAAAAAGCGAATTGACATCAAAGATTTTGCCCTCTCGGGGCGCTCTTGGGCGGCATCTTGAAGGCCCCTTGGGGCGTTTCGGGTGGTTCTGGGGCAATTTAAAACGCATCGTGCGTCGCCAGAGACCCCTGGACGGCGTCTTGGGGGTGTCTTGCGGTCGAGGTTCCGGCCCTCGGCCCCCGGGCCCGGTGCGCCGTTATATGTATAAACCAGGAGTTGATCTGAACCAGATCCACATGCCTCCTCCCTCCTCCCTCCTACCTCCTCCCTACCTCAACCTTCGTCTCTCGTCCCTCCCTCCCTCCTTCCCTCCTTCCCTCCTGTCATCCTAATTACTATCATCATCATTATTATCATTACGAGTGATGATGATGATTATTATTATTCTTCTTATTATTATTCGTATTATTATTATCATTATCATCATCATTATCCTTATCATTATCAGTATCAGTATCATTATAACCATTATTATCATTGATATTACTACTATTATTCCTAATAATAATGATTATTATGATTATCATCCTTCTCTTTATTATTATTGTTATTATTATTACTCGTAACAGTCTTACTACTATTATTATTAATAATACTACTATTATTATTATTATTATTGGTATTATTATTATTATTAATATTATTATTATTATTATTATTATTATTATTATTATTATTATTATTATTATTAAAAAATATGTGTTCATCCTCCTTCTTTTTCCTTCTTTCCTCCTGCCCCTTTCGCCCTCTTCCACCTCCTCCCCTCCCTGTCCTCCTTCTCTCTGTCCTCCCCCTTCCCTGTCCTTCCCCCTCCCTGTCCTCCCCCTCCCTGTTCTCCCTCTCCCCCTCCTAGCCCCCCACCCCACTCCTCCTCCTCCTCCTCCTCCTTCTCCTCCTCCTCCTCCTCCTCCTCCTCCTCCTCCTCCTCCTCCTTGCCACCTGACATGGTGTCGAAGACCGCGTTCGCGGCGTCGAAGCTCCCTTCGCTGCTAATCAGCGATTTGGTGTCGGCACCTGGGACGAGCCTACCAGGGTCGAGGAGTATAGCCACCTCGGGGTCCTGGCAGGGCCGAGTAATCAACGTGGCAGCACGATCCTCCTCTTCCCCCTCCTCCGGTTCCTCCTCTTCCTCCTCCTCCTCCTCCTCATACCCGTCCTCCTCCTCCTCCTCCTCCTCCCTCCTCCTCCTCATACCTTTCCTCCTCGTCGTCCTCCTCCTCCTCCTGCTCCTCCTCCTCCCCTCCTCCTCCTCCTCCTCCTCCTCCTCCTCTCCTTCTTATCCTCCTCCTTCCCTCCTCCTCCACCTCGTCCTCCTCCTCCTGCTCCTCCTGCTCCCCTTCTTCCTCCTCTTCCTCCTCCTCCTCCTCCTCCTCCTCCTCCTCCTCCTCCTCCCCCATTCTCCTCCACTTGGTCAAATGGTCCTTGTCGTTTCTGCCCCGTGCTCTTCCTCCCCCTCCTTCACTTCGGCTCCTCTTCCAGTAGTGAAGCGATCCTCGCCTCTCCCCCATTCCTCCTCTTTCCCCTTCTTCCTTCCACTCCACTCCCCTCTACATATCTCTCCAGAAGGGGAGGAACCGAGGGGGGAGGGGGCTGGGGGAGGAAGTCAGCGCTTCGCTGCACTAATTAATCGACCCTCTCCTTGTTGATAGCGGCGACAAAGGCGATGAACTCCAGCTTGGAGATCTCGCCGCTGCCGTCCCCATCGATGCGTCTCCAGATGTCCAGCATCGGGTTTTCGTCGATGTCCTCGTCAGAGGTTGGGGGTCTGAACACGTAAAGGCCCCTATCAAAAGATCGTCGTGCGAGACATGCGGGCGAGAAGCTGCAGTTGCGAACATGAAAACAGCAAGCGCGGTACAACATCCGAAAACGTCCAAGGACCTCATCCTCCTCACTCAAAGGTTGATAAGGGTTGGGGCAGCCCGGCGACCTTGGACGGCGCCCTGCCGCGGAAATGGTTGACGAACTCCGCGTAGGTGCCGCGCGACTTGCCGCCTGCTCCCTCCCTCCTCCTTGCTCCCCGCTCCCCCTCTTATTCTGATTCCTCCTTCTCCCCCTCCCCCTCCTCCTCCTGGTCCTCCTCGTCGTCCTCCGTCTCCTCCTTCTCTTTTTCCTCCTCCTGCTCCTCCTTCTTCACTTTCTCGTCCTCCTCATCATCCCCCCCTCTTCTCCCCTCCCCCACCCTTCCTCCTCCCTCCTCCCTCCTCCCTCCTGCCTCCTCCCTCTCCTTCTTCTCCTCCTCCTCCTCTTTCTCCTCCTCCTCCTCGTTCTCCTCCTCCTCCTCCTCCACCTCAACTAGCTGGAAGCGCGTGCTCAAGGAAGCCCTTGACGCCTCCATGTAGAAGCCCCAGCGGGACACTTAAGGCCAGGAGTAGGAGGCTCGTCTCATGACTAAACATAGTAGCGCAGGCCTGCCTCGTAGGAAGGACATTCCAGAACCCACAATGCCTAGCCTCGTTTGATGCCATTCGCGAAGCTGTGTATGATTTCACCCGGTCCTCTGGCACGGCTATGACTAGGGTCGCCACAGAGTGGTGCGCGTCGTGCCTGAATATGTTTGCCACTGGGAGCTTGCTAATCAGGCGCATTGCATCTTGGAGGCCAACGTGCATGGTACAATATTTTAGGCACATGCACCCTCTGCCTCAAGATGACCAGAAGGAGTCAGCAGCGCACGAGAAAGCGCAGAACAAGGCTCCCACTGAGCAGGGTCACTCAAATTTGCATTCCAACTTCCCTTCATGTCTTATCCCTGGTCCCATCCTTCTGCGATGGCCACTCATGCAAACTATCCGCTGCAATCCGCTAAATAAGATATCGCATGCACGGAAAATCGCAGGGAGGAGCAGGCAGATGCTGGCAGCATTTCCCGAATCGATTCAAGAAGAGTTTTGAGACCCAGTCCCCTCGGAAGTATAATGGCCATGTCAGCCCACGCAATATATCGGCCAGCTGGCCAACCCTGCACCGAGGAGGATCCTCAGAAGACAGGTCTTGATTGCCAACCAGTTTTGCGGCCAGAGAAGAAGGCACGACGTCCAGCATTCAATTGACATTTCGCTCAAAATCCACTCGTTGTGCTTTCTGTAGACACACTCCTTGATCGCCAAAAGGGTGACCTTTCGCGCGAGGGTGTGGTACACATCTAGGCCAGGCATGTCAGAACTGGTAGAGCGCAGAGCGCTAGCCGTAGGGGGGGGAGGAGGAACGCGTGAGGCCTTTTCGGCAGCGCGGTGGAGACAAGGCCCCCCCCCCCGCTCAGGACCTGGCAGGCCCCCTGGGGACCTACGGCGCTCACTCCTGGGCAAACGCTCCAGGCCAAGGTTTCAAATGGCCTCTTTCAGGTCCACGTTGTATTGGTGGAGATTATCCTGTGGCGTGGGATGGATGGAGCATCCTGCTCAGCCTTTGTGGGAACCTGGGTGTGTCCCTTCCTGGCACGTTATGACCATCAGCGCTCTCAAAACCTCACCTGCCTCTTCTTTCACGGTGTTCGACCACTGTGAGCCAGGTCGCATGGGCCGTGCCCCGATGGCCTTGTTGGCCATTCGCATGCCCTCACTTGCAGCCAAGATGCGTGATACACCCAGCGGTGGATTCTGTTCCCACGGCAGGGGGACTCACACTGCACTGGCCAGGTGGGACCACGAACGTAATGGATGGCGCTCAGCAGTCAAGGTGTACCCGCCCAGGATGTGCCAGATACTGGCAACAAGCATGCTGAATCCGCTGCTGCCCTCGACGCTCGGTCGGTCCAGGCTACTCGAGCCTTTGCCTCGTGATGTGGCTGAGGCTCAGGAGTTGCGCGGGTTGTTTTGCTGATTCAGCTCGTATTCATCATGCTGGGCCCACAAATGGGCCAGATTCCGCCTTCGATTCTTCTCACAGGTAAGATTTTTCACTTGAGAGAATGCTTGGTGCTGCTGCAAATGGGCAAGATGATAATCCCCACCGAAGAGCCGGAATCATACATGTCCCGCACTTGTTGTATGGCAGAGGCGGAGAGGGTCGAGCAGGAAGCAACAGACGCCCTGTGAGCAGATGCCGTAGCTCCCCTCCATTCCCCCAACCCACAGCTCTGAGAGGACGTGCGGGCAAGGATTGCCTCCTACAGAGCCGCAGCGCTAGCTAGGATATGAGAGGGATCAAAAGCGGCACAGGCCACCCAGGGGACTCCAGTTAATGACTCAGGCTTGCCTCCAAGACCCACTAGGTCAGTGCACATGGATTTGCATCAATGGTTTAGCTTTGCGATTGCCAGTTCTTGTACTTATTCAGAGTGAGGGGGCCGAACGGTTAGTCATTGTCCCTGGGTGCGTGGCTGAATAAAGAATTCGTGGTGGGAGTTCTGCTTGTTGCGTTGTTGTTGTTGTCGTTGTTGTCGTTGTTGCCGTTGCTGTTGCTGTTGCTGTTGCTGTTGTTGTTGTTGTTGTTGTTGTTGTTGTTGTTGTTGTTGTTGTTGTTTGTTGTCGTCGTCCCACCCGCGACCCACCCGCGACCCACCCCGCGACCCACCCCGCGACCCACCCCGCGACCCACCCCACGACACACCCCGCGACGCGACCCATCCGCGACCCAGCCGCGACCCAGCTGCGACCCACCCCGCGACCCATCCGCGACCCATCCGCGACCCACCCGCGACACACCCCGCGACCCACCCGCGACCCACCCCGCGACCCACCCTCAAGGGAGGACCTCACAATTGACTTTAACTAAAACGGCCCTGGGCGTTGACTAAACAGCCCTGCCCTGTTCGATTCATTCCTTGTGTGCGTTTACTAACGGCTTCGCTTGTCGGGGTGATTATGATGGGGTGGGTTTTCTGCCCTCTACACCCGCGACCTACCCGCGACCCACCCGCGACCCACCCCGCGACCCACCCGCGACCCACCCGCGACCTACCCACACTGGTTTAACGAAAAAGCGGCGCCTGCGGCGGGCTCGTTGTATAATTTGTGGAACTTTGGCGCCTGCGGCGGGCTTCTCCAGAGTCTCGCAAACTGCCGACGTCACCACCGCCCCCTCACTCTTATCCGCATCTGCGGGGTGCTACGTATTGTGCTTGTATGTGTATGTATGTATGCATGCATGTATATGTATATGCATATGCATATGTATATGTATATGTATGTATATGTAGGTGTAACTGTATGTGTAGATGTAGGGCGTCTCTACACACATGATTTGGTAACTACCCAATTTGTTTGACCATAACGATGGTTAAACCGAAATGGCGCCGTGAGTGATTGAGTGCACGCTGTGAGTGCACGCTGTGGTGAGCGCACGCTGTGAGTGCACGCTGTGAGCCCACGCAGTGGTGAGTACACGCTGTGAGCGCACGCTCTGAGTGCACGCTGTAGTGAGTGCACGCTGTGAGTGCACGCTGTGAGTGCGCGCTGCGGTGAGCGCACGCTGTGAGTGCACGCTGCGAGTACACGCTGTGAGTGCACGTGGCGTCGAGGGCTCGCTGAGCTGATGAGCGCGCTCGCACATCCTGCGCTCGCAGCGTGCGCTCACAGCGTGCACTCACAGCGTGGGCTCACAGCGTGGGCTCACAGCGTGGGCTCGCAGCGTGGGCTCGCAGCGTGGACTCACAGCGTGGGCTCACAGCGTGGACTCAGAGCGTGGGCTGACAGCGTGGGCTCACGATGTGGGCTGACCACGGCGGGCACGCACAGCAGCGTGGGCCAATCGCGCTGTGAGTGCACGCTGTGAGTGCACGCTGTGAATGCACGCTGAAAGCGCCACCCGGTGAGAAAGACCGTGAGCGCACGCTGTGAGTGCACCCTGCGGGCCCGACGGAATCTCAAATTGCTTACGCGCTGGATTTCTCCGCGCGGTCCGAGAGTGATTTCCTCTGTGGTGTGTGTGTGTGTGTGTGTGTGTGTGTGTGTGCGTGCGTTTGTGTGTGGTGGTGGTGGGAGTGGTGGTGGCGGTGACTGTGGTGGTGGTGGTGGTGGCGGCGTTGGTGGTGGCGGTATCGTTGGCGGTGGTGGTTGTGGTGGTGGGAGTGGTGGTGTGTGAGTGTGTGTGTGTGCGTGTGTGCGTGGTGGGTGTTGTGCGGTGTGCGGCGTGCGGTGTGCGGTGTGCGGTGGGCGGTGTGTGTTGCATGGTGTGTGGTGTGTGGTGTGTGATGCGTGGTGGGTGCTGTGTGGTGCGTGCTGGGTGGTCTGTGGTGGGTGGTGGTGGGTGGTGTGTGTGTGTGTGTGCGTGCGTTTGTGTGTGGTGGTGGTGGTGGTGGGAGTGGTGGTGGCGGTGACTGTTGTGGTGGTGGTGGCGGCGTTGGTGGTGGCGGTATCGTTGGCGGTGGTGGTGGTTGTGGTGGTGGGAGTGGTGGTGTGTGAGTGTGTGTGTGCGTGTGTGCGTGGTGGGTGTTGTGCGGTGTGCGGCGTGCGGTGTGCGGTGTGCGGTGGGCGGTGTGTGTTGTATGGTGTGTGGTGTGTGGTGTGTGATGCGTGGTGGGTGCTGTGTGGTGCGTGCTGGGTGGTCTGTGGTGGGTGGTGGTGGGTGGTGTGTGAGTGTGGTGTGGGAGGTGTGCGGTGTGGTGTGTGGTGTGTGGTGTGTGGTGTTGTGAGTCGTGTATTGCGTGTGGCGTATTGCGGGTGGTGTGTTGCGTGTGGTGTGCTGCGTGTGGTGTGCTGCGTGTGGAGTGTTGCGTGCGGTATGTTGCGTGTCGTGTGTGCGTGTGGTGTGTTGCGGTGTGTGGCATGTGGTGTGTTGCGTGTGGTGTGTTGCGTGAAGTGTATGTGTGTGTGGTGTGTGGTGTGTTGCGTGTGGCGTGTTGCGTGTGGTGTGTTGCGTGTGGTGTGTGGCGTGTGGTGTGTTGCCTGTGGTGTGTTGCGGGTGGTGTGTTGCGCGCGGTATGCTGCGTGTTGTGTGTGTGTGTGTGTGTGTGAGTGGCGGCGGGTGGTGTTTTGCGTGTGGTGTTGCGTGTGGTGTGGTGCGTGTGGTGCGTTGCGTGTGGTGTGTTGCGTGTGGTGTCGGAGTGTTGCGTGTAATGTGTTGCGTGCGGTGTGTTGCGTGTGGTGTGTTGCGTGTGGTGTGCTGCGTGTGGGGTGTGTTGCGTGTGGTGTGTTGCGTGGGTTCACCGCGTAGGCTCACAGCATGTGCTCACACGTGGGTTCACAGCGTAGGCTCACAGCGTGGGCTCACAGCGTGGGCTCTCAGAGTGGGCCCACAGCGTGGGCTCGCAACGTGGGCTCGCAGCGTGGGCTCACAGCGTGGGCTCATAGCGTGGGCTCGCAGCGTGGGCTCGCAGCGTGGGCCTGCAGCGTGGGCTCGCAGCGTGGGCTCGCAGCGTGGACTCGTAGCGTGGGCTCAACACAGCGTGCACTCACAGCGTGCACTCACAGCATGGGCTCACGATGTGGGCTCAACACAGCGTGCACTCACAGCGTGGGCTCACAGCGTGGGCTCGCGGCGTACACTCAACACAGCGTGCACTCACAGCGTGGGCTCAACACAGCGAGTTCTCACAGCGTGGGCTCACAGCGTGGGCTCACAGCGTACACTAAACACAGCGTGCACTCACAGCGTGGGCTCACAGCGCACACTCACAGCGCGCACTCACAGCGTACACTCACAACGTAAACTCAACACAGCGTGCACTAACAGCGTGCACTCACAGCGTGCACACAATCACTCACGGTCAAGCGAATTTCCACTCATGGTTAAGCGAATTTCCACTCACGGTTTGGATTCACCTTCGGTTCGGGGCGCTGCCAGGCTGGACACTCTTTGTACCTAGCTGGTAGCTGATAAACGAAGAAAACAAACGGTATGGAGTTTAAACCGTGCCAAGCTCGCAGCACTTGTGATTTCACCATTCACCCTTGCAATATGAACGGGCGGGCGTGTTAGTCATATCAAGTGGGGGTGGGATGTCTCGCATACGGTCCTGTCTGTCCTTGTTTTCTTTCCGTCTCTGGATCCTCCCTCCGCCCCCGACGCGCCCGCGTCCGCATTTGTGGTCGGGGGCGCCGTAGACGACCATTTGGCCGTGCATGGGGAGGTGGGTGGGAGGCGCAGGGGGGAGGGCTGTTCAATCACTACAGTCTGGTCTCAGTGTGACCACAATTTTGCGTTTTGCACTTGATCGGTGGGCCCACATGAGGCCCTCTCTCATGGACCCTTGAATGGCAAATTTCGCACTTTCGGCTGGTGCTTCCATGGGAGGTGGCACCCGCCCTGCAGTTGTGAGTCTGACTCACGCCTTCGAAGACGTTCTCCTCCTCCTCCTCCTCCTCTTCCTCCTCCCCCTCCCCCTCCCCCCCTTCTCCCCTTCCCCTTCCTCCTCCTCCTCCTCCTCCTCCTACCCCCTCCTCCTCCTCCTCCTCCTCCTCCTCCTCCTCCTCCCCTCCTCCTCCTCCTCCCCCTCGTCCCCTCCTCCTCTCCTCCTCTCCTCCTCCTCCTCCTCCTCCTCCTCCTCCTCCCCCTCCCCCTCGTCCTCGTCCCCCTCCTCCTTGTCTTCCTTCTTTTCTTCTTCCCGACCGCCCGAGATGGCGTCGAAGGCAGCGTCCACAGCGCCGAAACTCTCCTCGCTGTCGATCAGCGCGCCAGTGTCGACGCCCGGCAGGACCAGCGCGGCAACCTCTCGGTCCTTGCACGTGTCGGAGGAGCCCACAAGATAAAGCATCGTTTTTGGAAGTCATTGATTGTGTGTCTTTGTTGTTGTTGCTGCTGTTTCTATTGTGGTTGTTGCTGCTGCTGCGATTGCTCAAGACGATCCTCCTTTCTCTGCTCTGTTCTGATATGTGTCGCCGAGCCTGGGGACCTCACCCCGAGTCCGCCGTCTCCCATCACCGCTTGCACAGACCGTTCGTCGCTGCCTTGAAGCGAAGACGCATGCAACGATAATATTGTTGCCGACGTTGCGAGGGGCCAAATCCCCCGAATCCTTCTCGATGAAACCGAACTTCCACCACCCTTGATCCTCACGTCTCCCTCTCCCTCATCCCTCCTGCTCCCCCTCCTGCGCTCCTCCTCCTCCTCCTTCTCCGCCTGACTTCCTCCATCGCCTTTTTCCTGGTCGTCCCCCTCCTCATCTTCCTCTTCTCCCTCCTCCTCCTCGTCCTTCTCCTCCTCCTCAGCCTCTTCCTCCTCCTCCTCTTTCCTTTTCCTGATTGTCCTGCCTCTTTCTTCCACTCGCCCTCCTTATCCACCGTCTTTGTCTCCTCCTCCTCCTCCATTCATTTTCCTTTTGCATAACTCCTCCCTGTCGCACCCCGAAGCCAATCGGAAAGGCGGGCCGGGCGTTTCGCCCCGGACTTCCTTACCGCTTGTGAACCTCAGGATTAAAGGCTCGCAACAGTCTCACACAGGGAGGGCGGGTCGCTTCCAAAATGTGGTTCTCGCCCCAGCGCCGCGTACTTTTGTTGTACAGAGTTTTACAATAATTTCACAGATTGAAGGCGGGTCGCTTCCAAAATGTGGCTCTCGCCTGAGCACCGCGTACAATCGTTTCACAAGCTTGCAGAACTCCACATCTTGAGGGCGGGTCGTCTTCAAACTGTGGCTCTCGCCTTCGAGGCGCGCAAAATAATTTTAAAACCCTGAAAGCGTTTGACGGATTGAGGGCAGCTTCCTTTCAACATGTGGTTCTCGCCGTAGCGGCGAGTGCATTCGTTAAACAATTCAAGAGCTTTAAGGATTCAGGGCGGTTCCTTTTCAAACTGTGGCTTTCGCCTGAGCGCCGCGAGCATTCGCTGCAAACCATTGCAAGACTTTCATTGGTTACCATGGTAAAAGTACCACTGCTTGTGAACATGCCCAGATCCAAGATTGCCTGGGGGCAGCAGTACCTCATATTCGCGGTGCCGAACTTACATGACCGTTCTGACACGACTCACGATCGTCAAGACCCAACAACCGGGCTGACTCGTGGCGGTGAAATCCTGAGAATGGCGTTTTGGCACGCGTCAAAATGTTCACACGTTTGTCTCCCAATGGTGCACGTCCTTCAATGAAAATGAATCCGTGTTTGGGGTCCAAAAAGAGGCTTGGAGGGAGGTTCTATTCAAACATTGTTGATGAGTCTTGGGTTTGCACAAGTCCTCCTCCTCCTCCTCCGCCTCCTCCTCCTCCTCCCTCTCCTCCTCATCCTCCTCTTCTTCCTCATCCTCCCCCCTCTCTCCCTTCTCCCCCTCCACCTCCTCCTCCTCCTCCCTCCTCCTCCTCCTCCTCCCTCCTCCTCCTCTTCCTCCTCCTCCTCCTCCTCAATTCTTTTTCCTAATGAATAACTCCCTGTCGCACCCCGAGGCCAGTCGAGATGGCGGGCCAGGCGTTTCGCCCGACACTTCCTTACACAGTATGATTCCGAAGCTAGAACTTTGCAGAAACCTCACGGATGGAAGGCGGCCCGCTTTGTGAATGTGGCTCTCGCCTGAGCGCCGCGCACGCTCGTCTTGAACATTTGTAACAATTTCACGGATGGAAAGCGGTCCGTCTTCAAACTGTGACTCTCGTCTTCGAGGCGCGCACAACCGTGTTATTGAGGGGAGCTTCTTTTCAACATGTGGCTCTCGCCATAGCGGCGCGTGCATTTGGCGGTTCCTTTTCAAACTGTGATTGTCGCCTTAGCGCCGTGGTCATTCGCTGCAAATCATTGCAAGACCTTCGTTGGTTCTCATGGTGAAAATACCAATACTTGTGAATTGCCCAGATTCAAAATTATATGGGGGCAACCGTACCTCATATTCGCGGTGTCGAACGCCCAGCACCGTTCTGACACGATTCACGATCGTCAAGACCCAACAGTCATGTTGATTCGTGGCAATGAAATCCTGAGAATGGCGTTTTGGCACGCGCCAGGATTTTCACACGTTTGTCTCCCAATGGTGCACGTCCCTCAGTGGAAATGAATCCTTGTTTGGGGCCTAAACAGAGGAAACTGGAGGGTGGGTCTATTCAAACATTGTTGATGAGTCTTGGGTTTGCACTGGTCCTCCTCCTCCTCCTTATCCTCCTCCTCCTCTTGTTCTTCCTCCTCCTCCTCCTCCCCCTCTCTCCCTTCTCCCCCTCCACCTCTTCCTCCTCCTCCTCCTCCCCCCTCCTCCTTCTTCTTCTCCTCCTCCTCCTCCTCCTCCTCAACCTCCTCCTCCTCCTCCCCCTCCATTCTTTTTCCTTCTGAATAACTCCCTGTCGCACCCCGAAGACGGTCGAGAGGGCGGGCCAGGCGTTTCGCCGGACATTTCCTTGCACATTATGAATCCGAAGCTAGAACTTTGCAGAAACCTCACGGATGGAAGGCGGCCGCTTTCTGAATGTGGTTCTCGCCCGAGCGCCGCGCACGCTCGTCTTAAACATTTGTACCAGTTTCACGAGTGGAAAGCGGTCCGTTTTCAAACGGTGACTCTCGCCTTCGAAGCGCGCATAATCGTTTTAAAACCCTGCAAGCGTTTCACGGATTGAAGGCAGCTTCTTTTCAACATGTGGCTCTCGCCGTAGCGGCGCGTGCATTCGGCGGTTCCTTTTCAAACTGTGATTCTCGCCTTAGCGCCGTGATCATTCGCTGCAAATCGTTGCAAGACCTTTATTGGTTCTCATGGTGAAAATACCAAGACTTGTGAATTGTCCAGATTCAAAATTATATGGGGGCAACCGTACCTCATATTCGCGGTGCCGAACGCCCAGCACCGTTCTGACACGATTCACGATCGTCAAGACCCAACAGTCAGGTTGATTCGTGGCAGTGAAGTCCTGAGAATGGTGTTTTGGCACGCGCCAGAATTTTCACACGTTTGTCTCCCAATGGTGCACGTCCCTCAGTGGAAATGAATCCTTGTTTGGGGCCTAAACAGAGGAAACTGGAGGGTGGGTCTATTCAAACATTGTGGATGAGTCTTGGGTTTGCACTGGTCCTCCTCCTCCTCCTCCGCCTCCTTCTCCTCCTTATCCTCCTCCTCTTCTTTTGCCTCCTCCTCCCCCTCTCTCCCTTCTCCCCCTCCACCTCTTCCTCCTCCTCCTTCTCCCCCGTCCTCCTCCTCCTCCTCCTCCTCCATTCTTTTTCCTTCTGACTGACTCCCTGTCGCACCCCGAGGCTGGTCGAGAGGGCGGGCCAGGCGTTTCGCCTGACACTTCCTTACACATTATGATTCCGAAGCTAGAACTTTGCAGAAACCTCACGGATGGAAGGCGGCCCGCTTTCTGAATGTGGCTCTCGCCCGAGCGCCGCGCACCTCGTCTTGAACATGTGTAGCAGTTTCACGGATGGAAAGCGGTCCGTTTTCAACATGTGGCTCTCGCATTCGAGGCGTGCACAATCGTTTTCAAACCCAGCAAGCATTTTGCGGATTGAGGGCAGCTTCTTTTCAACATGTGGCTCTCGCCGTAGCGGCGCGTGCATTCGTTAAACAATTCAAGAACTTTAAGGGTTCAGGGCGGTTCCTTTTCAAGCTGTGGCTCTCGCCTGAGCGCCGCGAGCATTCGCTGCAAATCATTGCAAGACTTTCATTTGTTTTCATCGAAAAAAAAACACCAGTACTTGTGAATGGTCCACATTCAAGATTGTTTGGGGGCAGCAGTACCTCATACTCGCGGTGCTGAACTTCCCTGACTGTTCTGACACGATTCACGATCGTAAATACCCAACAGTCACGCTGATTCGCGGCGGTGAAATCCTGGGAATGGTGTTTTGGCACGCATCAAAATGTTCACACGTTTGTCTCCCAATGGTGCGCGTCCCTCAATGGAAATGAACCCTTGTTTGGGGCCTAGAGGGAGCTTGGAGGGAGGGTCTATTCAAACATTGTGGATGAGTCTTGGGTTTGCATTGGTCCTCCTCCTCCTCTTCCTCCTCCTCCTCCTCCTCACTCTCCTCCTCCTCCTCCTCCTCCTCCTCCTCCTCCTCCTCCTCCTCCTCCTCCTCCGCCCCCTCTCTCCCTTCTCCCCCTCCTCCTCCTCCTCCCTCCTCCTCCTCCTCCTCCTCCTCCTCCTCCTCTTCCATTCTTCCTTATGAATTATTCCCTGTCGCACCCCGAGGCCGGTCGAGAGGGCGGGCCAGGCGTTTCGCCTGACACTTCCTTACGCATTATGATTCCGAAGCTAGAACTTTGCAGAAACCTCACGGATGGAAGGCGGCCCGCTTTCTGAATGTGGCTTTCGCCTGAGCGCCGCGCACACTCGTCTTAAACATCTGCAGCAGTTTCACGGATGGAAAGCGGTCCGTTTTCAACATGTGGCTCTCGCCTTCGAGACGCGAAACATCGTTCTAAACTTCTGGAAGACCTTCACGGGTTGAGAGCGGTTCCTTTTCAAACTTGGGCTCTCGCCGTAGCGGCGCGTGCATTGTTTTCAAAGTTCGCAAGAGCTTCACGGATGGAGGGCGGTTCCTTTTCAGCATGTGGCTTTCGCTTTGGAGGAGCAGAGCTTCACGGATGCTGGGCGGCTCTGGCTCTCGCCTAAGCGCCCCGCACTTGCGTCTCAAGAATTTGCAGCAACTTTAAACATTACAATGGTTAGCGTGCCTGAAACATTTTTTTGTGCACGATGTCGGAATGTTGGGGCGCAGCAGTCACGTTGATTCGCTGTGTTGAAGTCCCGGGGACGGTGTATTGGCACGATTCATGATCGTCAAGACGTTAGAGTCACGGTGATTCGCGGCAGCGACGTCCAAGGAACGATGTTCTGGCACACTTGCGGATTCCCGCAAAGGTTACCCTCCAACGGGGCATTTCCGTCTGAAAATGAATCGGTGTAGGAGCCTATGAAAAATAACACATTGGAGGGGGAGCGTATTGCAATATCGATGATGGGTCTGGTCCTCCTCCTCCTCCTCCTCCTTCTCCTCCTCCTCCACTCTCCTCCCCCTAATTTCCCAAATGTAAGTGGACGCTCCACATGGTGAAAGGGCACTCCTGTCTCCCCCCATCCACTCTTCCTCATCCTGTTCCTCCTCATCCTCTTTCTTATTCCTCCCCGTCCTCCTGTTCATCCTCCCCGTCGTCCTTCTCATTCCCCCTCCTTCCTCCTCCTCGTTGCACCCCGCCCACCTCCGTAGACCCACTCCCTGGAGTGGGAGCAGACGAAGGAGGGGCCACGGCAGCGCTCCCCTGCTCCGACCTGCTACTCCCATCCTTGTTCATGGCGGCGATGAAGCCAGTGAACTCCAGCCTGGAGATTGCGCCGCTGCTGTCCGCATCGATGCGCCCCCAGATGTCCTTCAGGATACTCACGTCGGTGTCCTCGTGCGCGGCTGCTTCAGGATGCTGGGGGGAAAGAGGGAAGACGCTGAGGCAAACGCTGCGTTGGTGCATGCATAACCTCCGTCGATGCCGGAATACGGATACAGTCCGTGGAGGAGTTCGTAAGGAAAAGGAATGGAGAAGAGGAGGATGAGGAGAAGGAGGAGGAGGAAGAGGAGGAGGAGGAGGAGGAGGGGGAGGAGGTGGAGGGGGAGGAGGGGGGAGCACGTTCATCTGAAGAGCTGCGCGAGAACTTGCAACATCGTCGTGGACATGTCGAACAGGGGTGCGTTCTCCGCGCGGCCCCCATGGTAAAACACGCCAATGGTATGTTGATCCGTCTTCGGCCCGTCGCACACCGGAGAGCACGCCACGGCGCTCTCACGGCACTGGACGGGCGGTCTGAGAGGCAACCTGAGCGAATAGGAGTCCGTCACGGCGTTCCCAAGGGATGGAAAACAAAAACATCAATCAACCGCTTTGCATGGACGTGGAGGCACCTCTACAGATTGATCCACGGTCGCCCTCCACATCATCTTCCCCCCTCCTCCTCCTCCTCCTCCTCCTCCTCCTCCTCCTCCTGCTCTTTTCCCCACCTCAGCTTGCTCCTCGTCTTCCGCCCCATCATCATCCACTCTCTTCCCCTCCTCCAGCTCCCAAATATGTATGCGTGGTTTTTGATGGCTTTTGTCCTCCCTCTTCTTCTTTATCATTCCCCTCCTCCTCCTCCTCCTCCTGTTCCTCCTCCTCCTCCTCCGCCCTCCTCCTCCTCCTCCTCCTCCTCCTCCTCCTCCCCTCCTCCTCCTCCCTCCTCCTCCTCCTCCCTCCTCCTCCCTCCTCCTCCTCCTCCTCCTCCTCCTCCTCCTCCTCCTCCTCCTCCTCCTCCTCCTCATCCTCCGCCTTCTCCTCCCTCCTCCTCCTCCTCCTCCTCCTCCCTCCTCTCCTCCTCCTCCCGTCCTCCCCTCCGCCTCCTCCTCCTCCTCCCTGTCCTCCTCCTCCTCCTCCTCCTCCTCCTCCTCCTCCCTCCTCGCGCGCGGCCGAGGCGCAGCGGTCTCTCCCAGCGCCCGCGCCGCGCGCGCTAGAGCTGCAGCTGGGCGCGCACAGCAGGCACGAGGGCTTCCGCCTCGCGAGAGGTGGGGGTGCGACCGAGGGCGGCACGCTTGGCCCTCGGCTCAGTGCAACGAGCAAAGCGGCATCGGGGCTCCGAAGCGTGCGGGCGAAGGCTCCACGAGACCCAAGAGATCCAGTTCATCCCAGTCGTGCCCCCCCCCCCCCCGCCACCCCGCCCAAAGTCTCGCAGACTAATTGGGGAAGCGCTCGGCACTGCCAGTAGTGTCGCATGCATTCGGGGGCCGCCCAGCCCAAGACACTCGTGGCTCCATACTGTTGGAGCACCTGCTGAGTGAGCCAAACCTTCGGCAATATTCGGATGAGAGCGAAGGCGTGAGACAGTTTACATCGGGGCATCGTCGCACTGACCTTGTCCCAATCGGCTCGCTGAATTTCGTCGGCTTGCCCAAGGAAGCAGCTTTTCAAACGGCGAACGAAAAGAAACTGGCGGGCTCCCACGGGGAAAAGGGTTGCCGTCGCGAAGGCCGCCTGGGTACTTTGGATTTTCATGCCAGGTCCTACGGTCCATTTGGACCATTTTATCCTGCTCAACGGTCAGGTCTCGAACTTCGTGATCTGTGGCCGCGCCGTTCGTTCTCGACGCGCCCAAGTGGACGACGCCGACACCACGGGCAAACCCACGGCAAACCCTGCATCCCGCGCTTCAGGTCGACGAAGCCGGCACCGCAGCAAACCCCACGGCAAGCCCACCGCGCCCGAATGCCCCGGTGCCCGCGGTGCCCTCCCCAAGACATGGGGCCTCGCGTCGGAACACATGGCACGGCGACATATCCGGTGGCGAAGTATCGTACTTTCGGATCGTCTGGGGATCCTGCAACAGCAATCTGAAGACGTTGACAAAGCGCAAGCTCACCCCACCAGCCTGGGGGCCGTTGCCCACGAACAACAAAGGCGAGAAACACCTTCTCGAGAGCCTGGCCCCGAAACTTGCGCACCATCGGGGGCCAACACCCCACAAATGTATAGAGCGCAACTCTTCCGTGAGCTGCGTTCGCCGTGACTGCCAAGCATCGGATTCTCGGCCCTCCTCCCCACTTCCCCATCCCAAGCCATCCAGCCCGACTGGGCGCACGGTGCGGAAAGTGAACGATCTTGGCGAGCATGGCCGCTTCTTGCCCCGGGAGCCGCCCAGGCTCTGGCCGGCGCGCGTCGGCGACGTTCGAGAAGAGCGGGCCCCGGTGGACGCAGGTTCTGCGTCCTGGCGCCCTTTACACCGACGAAGTGTTGGGCGCCGCCTTGGGCGCTCGCGGTGGCGACTTCGTCGCAGTGGGCGAGTCCGAGAAGCCTGGCGCGCACGACGCTCTCGTAGAAGAGCACGTAGAAATCGAGAAGTTTGGTCGAGTCGGTCTAGGCGCCGCTGGAGGGTGCCACGTGCGGTCGGCTACTCGCGCGATGCATCGAGTGGCGGGCGGCACCGTCTGTTCGCTTCGCGTGGAGGGCGGGCCGCTCGCACGTCGACAACCCGCTCCTGCTCTCGGTCGGAGCGCTGGCACATGCTGAAGAAATGTCTCCGAGACCCGCACCTGCCGAGGGGCGCTGCCCAAGGCTTTTATTGAACGAGTACGCCCCAAGGCATGTCAGGTTCGGGACGCTTTGGCATTCGGCCCAGGGGGACACAGTATGAACAATAGCCTTCGAGCACATCTGAGCCAGGGTGGGAGTGAAGGGACCATGCAGCGGGGTGACGTAGCAGACGCTAACTTTCAGGATCAGGGCGGCGAGCTTCTTGGCCCGCGAGAAGATGCGAACAATAACTGCCATATGCCTAAGCTTGATCGTGACACCACCGAGGTCGTCGGCGCACGCATACATGGCCACGCAGTGCATGCGGATGAAGCTGGCCTCGAAGCCCAGCAGGAGTGTATTCCAGCTCGTAGCGAACAGAGCTCCACTGGCGTGGCAGCCTTGGATGATCCAAGAACAAACCCCGAAAAGCCAGACCGTGGCGCCGCCTAGACTCCCAAAGCATTGAACATTCTGATCGAGCACCACGGAGAGTCACAGGAGGGGCTCGGGAGGCGAATCATTTGGAGGACCCTTTCCACACAGGAGTGGGGAACGGACGGGAAAGCCTGCCCGATATCGTGGGAAACAGTGGCTCGGTCATGTCCGACCGTGGCCAGCATGCCAGCTAGCGTGGCGCGCGTGTTCGATGATCTTAGGCCCAAGCTGTCGACCGATCGTGGTCCCTGTCTGGAGCTGGCAGCTGTTTTCTGCCATCTTAGCCGAGAACGGTCTGACCACAAAGCTGGTGATAATCCGCCGACCCCTTGGGGTCACGGCATGTGAGATGCTTCCCCCTCCCCAAACCCCTTCCCCCGGGAGCCCGGTCCGGCCGGTTTGGAGGGTGGGGTGGGGGCGGGGGGCAAAGGTGTCATCAGGCCC
>CAUYUJ010014420.1:385548-406838 GCA_963575745.1 Prorocentrum cordatum
TGTGTAATGTTATTTTCCCCCCTCTGGGCGAACTGCGGCGCAGCGCCAGCCAGGTGGAAGTTGGTCACTGCGGCGCCCATGATTGGAGCCGGCGATGGAAGGGAAAATGGAGAGGGTGTATGAAAAGGAGGGAAGGGGGAAAGCCCCCAAAGAAACCCCCCAAAAGCCAAAAGAAACTCCCAGGAGGCCTCCAGGAGGCCCCCAAAAGGCTCCCAAACGGCCCCGCGACGACGTGACTGTACGTGCTCCGGACGTGCACCCCGCGAAACGAGAGGAATCCACGTCCGGAGGTGACGTGCTGAGCGGCAGCGTTTTTCGGCGAACGCCTTAATGCAACGTATCCAATGTATCCAAAGATTCCATAATTGCAACATCTTGTATTGTGTTACATTATTATGTCTCCCCCCCTAACCCCCCCTGGGAGCTGCGCCACACCGCCGGACCAAAGTGATCCCCCCTTCTGGGGCCCAAAAAACATTAGCCTGGCGAAAGACCCAACCATATGCAGTTGTGGGTATCGCAGTCGGGGGAGCCCCGTATGGGGCCACGAAACGCTGTAATGGAGGGGGGGGCTCATGCGGGCTGTGCCACTGGGACCCTCGGTGGAGCCCGCATATGGGGCCACGAAGCGCGGCACTGGGTGGGGGGGCGCATGCGAACTGCGCCACTGGGACCTTCGGTGGAGCCCCCTATGGGGCCACGAAGCGCTGTACTGGGTTTGGGGGGGGGGGGGGGGCGCATGCGAACTGCGCCACTGGGACCTTCGGTGGAGCTCCCTATATGGGGCCACGAAACGCTGCCCTGGGTGGGGGAACCGCATGCGGGCTGTGCCACTGGGACCTTCGGTGGAGCTCCCTATGGGGCTACGAAACGCTGCCCTGGGTGGGGGAACTGCATGCTGGCTGTGCCACTGGGACCTTCGGTGGAGCTCCCTATGGGGCCACGAAGCGCTGCCCTGGGCGGGGGAACCGCATGCGGGCTGTGCCACTGGGACCTTCGCTGGAGCTCCCTATGGGGCTACGAAACGCTGCCCTGGGTGGGGGAACCGCATGCGGGCTGTGCCACTGGGACCTTCGGTGGAGCCCCCTATGGGGCCACGAAGCGCTGCCCTGGGTGGGGGAACCGCATGCGGGCTGTGCCACTGGGACCTTCGTTGGAGCTCCCTATGAGGCTACGAAACGCTGCCCTGGGTGGGGGAACTGCATGCGGGCTGTGCCACTGGGACCTTCGGTGGAGCTCCCTATGGGGCCACGAAGCGCTGCCCGAACCGCATGCGGGCTGTGCCACTGGGACCTTCGGTGGAGCTCCCTATGGGGCTACGAAACGTGTGAGGGGTGTGCCGAGAGCAGAGGCAAGGAGGGCGAGGAGGGAGGAGGGCGAGGAGGGGGAGGAGGAGGAGAGGAGGTGGGACGCGGGGCGCTGTCTCTTCAAAACGAGGACCCAACACCACAGGATGGTTGGGAATACAAAAAACCTATGAAACATCAACAAATTCGGCCTCTTGGGCCTCTTGGGGCTCCAAGGCCTCAAGATGGCCCAAGATGGCCCTAAGACGGCCCAAGATATTCCCAACGGGGGCCCATGAGGCCCCCAAGACGGTTCCAAAAGGGCCCCCAAAGCTCCAAGGACGGCCCAACAGGGCCCAAGAGCGCCCATAACTGCGCCTCCAGAGGCCGAAGTCATTGATTTTCCGATGGTTCTTGCAATCTCTTAGCGTTCTCGTCTTTTTCGGCTTTCAGAAATCCATGACGGCCCAAGCAGCTTCCATAATCGCCCCAGAACAACCCAAAAAACCCCCAAGAGGGCCCCAAGACGGCCCAAGAGGGCCCCAAAACGACCCAAAGAGGCCCCCAAGACGGTCCAAGAGGCAGCGAAGACGGCCCAAGAGGACCACAAGAGGGCTCCAATGCGGCCGCGAGAGGCCCCCAAGACAGCCTCCGAGGGGGCGAAACGGCGCAAAAGCGCCCCAAGACGGCCCAAGACGCCCCCAAGAGGCCCCAAGAGGCCCCCAACAAGCCTCCAAACAGTCCCCCAGAAGCCTCCAAAAAGCCTCCAACAAGCCCCCCAAAAGGCCACACAGCGACTGGTGTGTAATGTTATTTTCCCCCCTCTGGGCGAACTGCGGCGCAGCGCCAGCCAGGTGGAAGTTGGTCACTGCGGCGCCCATGATTGGAGCCGGCGATGGAAGGGAAGATGGAGAGGGTGTATGAAAAGGAGGGAGGGGGGAAAGCCCCCAAAGAAGCCCCCCAAAGGCCAAAAGAAACTCCCAGGAGGCCCCCAGGAGGCCCCCAAAAGGCTCCCAAGAGGCCCCGCGACGACGTGACTGTACGTGCTCCGGACGTGCACCCCGCGAAGCGAGAGGAATCTAACTAGTTCTCAGAGTTCTTCAAACCGAGCGGGCGCAACGACTGGGCGTCGCGGGTGGCAAACGTCGTGTCCTCCTCCTCCTGCTCCTCCTTCTCCTCCTCCTCCTCCTCCTCCTCCTCCTCCTTGGGTATGAAAATGCAGAGGAGGGCGTTGAAGTTGGAGTGCGGCGAGCCCCCCAAATCCACCAACGGTATTCATCTAAAAGCTCCGCTGCCTTCGGAGCTACTCGCCATGCATCGTGGGGTAATCGATCAGGGCTAGGGGCGCAATTCTCCAGGGTCCTAAGTCGGGCTCTTATGCTGGCAACCGTTGGGTCGGATATCAGAAACAAAATCAGGTGTCCTCCAAAACATGCAAGGTAGCTGTCAGCAGGCCCCGAAAAACCTCTTTGTGCCCAACGGCTCTAGCCCAACGGCTACATATCGTGAAGACATAGCTGATGGAGTCGTCGCCACCTCGCTTCCAAGCCAGGTACCTTCCAAGTGCAGCCGCCGATCGAAGGAGGCCCATGCAGATGCCCGTTTTTGAAGGAGACGAGGCTGTTGACGACGTTTCCGACGGATGCGTTCGGGGGTCTTCTCGTTGTTTGAACCTCCGATTCGGGACTGCTGAGCTTCGATATCGGCTGACTATAACCGATCTAGGTCTGTCGCAAACTTGTTCGGGCCCAGTAGCCAAAAACGCCCGGTGCACACACCGAGGCCGAGAAGGGACCGAGCGGCGGCGTGAGCTTGCAGTAGAGTGGCGCCGAGCAGCACAGTCTGCCGACAAGCATAGCGAGCCACCGAGCGGCAAAGTGTGATGCGAGCCAGCCTGGAGGATGGGTCGTGGTGGAGGAGAGAGAGTTCCGGGCAAGCTTGCCCCCTTCCGTCACCAGGTTTTTTGTAGAGGCCGATTCTGAGAGGAGGCGAGAGGTTGTCCCAAACCATGGCTCCCAAGTGCGCCTCCGTACAGTGTTGGAAGAGATCCTGGGAGTTGGGGCGCTCCGGAAGTGGGCCGAGATCGGAACGTGGTCCGAGAGCTCTCGATGGTGCACCACCTCTACCAAATCTTTAGCCATACCGGTGGCGTTCATCTGAACAAGAGAGTACCCAGGGATCGGCACGAAGATGCGGTCGATGATGTTCGTCGAATCGTTCGCGAGAGAGTCGTGAACGGGATCTGTCTGCTCAGCATCCACCAACTGAGCCAAAAGACCTTGCCGAACTGAATCCCTCCCAGCTCGCCATTCTTGGAAGGCAAGTTTGGGGCGGAACTAGAAGTCGGGCAGGCTGGGGGCACGGAGACTGCACACTGATACTGAAATCGCCAGCCAAAATGATCAGTGCTCGTGCAGGCTCGCCGTGCCACGAAAAAGTCGTGTTCAAAATCGCTTTGATCACCATCAGTTCTTCAGTTCTGGAGAGCCTAGACTTGTGAACACTGTAATGTGAAGGTGAAGTTCAACAGTCCCCAGACCCATCAAGAGCCACTGTAACGTTCACCACACGCCCAATAATAAATTCTCTAACATGGTGGGTAACCGTTGCACTCTGCACCCATCATAGGACAAAGTGTCAAGAGTCCTCCCACATTCGTGCGATCAGCGACAGGGTGAACCATCTTGGAGGGCTTGTGGATCTGATGCAAACTTTCCTCGGCCTCCGCCAGAGTCCCGTTAACTTCCTGGAGTCCCAAGATCGAGGTAGGGGTGACGGGGGTCCTGAGGTAGGAGATCTTCTGGCTGCGGACTGCGAGGTCATTGCGTAGCAGAGCCCTGGCGTTCCAGCTCGTGGCAGTAATGCTGGCGCGAGAGGGCGGAAGGCACCACGCTCCTTCCTCCTCCCGCCTCCTCTTCCTAATCCTCCTCCTGCTCCTCCTCCTCCTCCTGCTCCTCCTCCTCCTCCTCCTCCTCCTCCTCCTCCTCTTTGTCATCCTCCCTATCATCCCCTTTCCCCTCTCTTTCTCGTCTTTCTCCTCCTCCGTTCCCCCCGCAGCCCACCGTCCTTCGATGGCGCCGCCCCGCGGAAATGGTCGACGAACTGCGCGTAGCTGCCGCGCGAGCTGCCGCCTGCTCCTCCCTCCTCCGTCTACCACCTCCTCCTCCTCCTCCTCCTCCTCCGTCTACCACCAACTCCTCCTTCTCCTCCTCCTCCTCCTCCTCTCTCCCACTCCTCCTCCTCCTCCTCCTTCTCCTCCTCCTCCTCCTCCTCCTCCTCTGTCTCCTCGTCTTTCTCCTCCTCCTCCGCCTCCTCCTCCTCCTCCTCCTCCTCCTCCTTCTCCTCCTCCCTCTCCCATTCATCCTCCTCCATCCCCCTGGGTCCCTCTCTCTTCTGTCCTGCCCAACTCTCTCCTCTCTCCTCCCCTCCTCTTCCTTCCTTCTTCGTGGTGTTCGTCCTCTTCTTCTTTTTTTTGTTCTTAGTGTTCCGAGTCGTATTTATTAGGCCGATGTAGAATGCTGTATGCACGCATGTATGTATTAAGCATTGGTGGTGTCGATAAGGTTGCTTTCATTGCTATCATCATCATCATCATCATCATCATCATCATCATCATCATCATCATCATCATCATCACCATCATCATCATGCGTATTGTATTCGTAAACGTATGAATGTTCTTATCTATATTATTGTGTACTCTAAATTTCCTCATTCTTATTATCGCCCTTGATATTCTTATACATCCGATTGCCAACATTATTTTTGTCAGTGTTATCAGTATTACGGATGATACTAGCATGGGTATTGTTAGTCTGTGTGTTATGTTATGTTTGGTATGCTTAGTGCTAACATTATTCGTATTGATCCTCTCCGTGCTCCTCTTCCTCCTCGTCCTCCTCCCCGTGCTCCTCCTCCTCCTCCTCCTCCTCCTCCTCCTCCTCCTCCTCCTTGACCACCCTGCGCAGAAAGGGAAAGGCCCCCCTGCACTCGCCCGCTACGCGGCGGAGTAATCCACAGCGAGCAGCAGTGAGCCGTGCAAGGTCACGACCACGCCGCGCCGGCGCTGTTGACTTGAGGGCGTGGCGCAACCCGCACACGACAACCGAGCACCCCGCAGGGATGAAACAGATTAGGGGGCCACATGCGAACCCTACCCCTACCCCCCACGATTTCTGAGGGGGAGGGTGGGGTTCACTTCGCTCGGGAGCTCCCGAATGGAGTGAACCCCACCCTCCCCCTCAGAAATCGTGGGGGGTAGGGGTAGGGTTCGCATGTGGCCCCCTACAGATGAAGAGCGAGGCGGCGGCCGAGTAACACGTTCGCTGGGCGGGATTGCCGCTGCACTGCCCGACGCGACGCGGCAGGGGCTTCGTGTCCCCGACGTCCGCCCCGGCGGCAGCGTGCCGCCGGGCTCTGGGCCGGCGCCCCCGGGCGCTCTCGGCGTGCGGCGAGCGGGCCCTCCTCCTGGGCCGGTGCGGGGCCCTCGTTCTGAGGAGCCGGCGCCCCGCGCTCCTGCCTCCTCTCCTCCTCCCTCCCCCTCCTCCCTCCCTCCTCTCCTCTTCTCCCTCCTCCTCCCTCCTCTCCTCTCCTCTCCTCTCCTCTCCTCTCCTCTCCTCCTCTCCTCTCCTCTCCTCCCTCCTCTCCTCCCTCCTTCCTCCCTCCTTCCTCCCTCCTCTCCTCCCTGCACGCACATGATAATCTGAGCGGCGCTGTCTTCGACGGCTTCGGCTCCACACGGTGCGCTGGGCCAGGTGCCCGCGACGCTTCCCGCTCCAGGCGGCCCCACGTGCCACCAGAGGCCCCTCGGGAGGCCCCTCCAGAGGCCCCTCGGACCTCCCCGGGAGGCCCCTCGAACGTCTTGGACTCTCGTGGCACGGTGGCCGGCTAGGCCGGAGGCCGCTACATCCGCCGCCCCCCGTTGGCTCGCCAGAGGGGCGCACGGCGCGAGAGATTTTAGGCAGTTGTCTCTCCTTTCTGAACGTGTTCAGGGCTCAGCTGCCCCGATACGCAGCACGAAACACGTAGCGTGTTGACACGGAGCTCAGCACGTAGACTGAAAACGTAGGTCTGACGCGATGCATTCGCCAAAACGCGGGCCAATACGTCGAGCCAACACGCAACGTATCGACACGGACGTTTTGAGCACGGTGCGTGTTGCGTATCGAAACGGGCGTATCGAAGCATCTAAGGTTCAAGGTCCTTCGGCCCAATGCGCCAGCCATCGGGAGGGACCCGTGACCTTCCCAGCTCATCGGTCCTCGAAGCCCCGTAAGGACCCATCCATTTCCCAGGTCGTCAGTCTTCCCGCTCCAGGCGGCCCCAGAATGACCTCCAAGGCGCCCCACAAGGACCCGTAAACTTCCGAGGTCATCGGTCTTCCCGCTCCAAGACGGCCAAGATGGCTGAAGATGCCCTCCAAGATGCCTGTAAGACGTCCAAGACGGCCCAAGGTGCACCCAAGATGGCCCATGAAGGCCACAAGATAGCCTAAGACGGCCCGAGAGGCTCCCAGGAGGCCTTCGAAAGAGCCTCTCCAAGAAAGCCCGAAGAGATCTCTCCTCCTCCTCTTCTTCTTCGTCTTCTTCTTCATATTTTTCCGATGCTTATTCTCCTTCTTACTCTTCTTCCTCTTCTTCTTCTTCCCCGTCGTGCTCCCCGAAGCGTTGCCACAACGGCTAGGGAAACACGCGATCAGATCGCTTGGCCGAGCTCTGGCCACAACGTTCGGCCACATAGGCGCTTCCAAACGGCAGGGGGCGGCGGTGATTCGCCGTAGGCGTCTTCGATCCGCCGCCCCCTGTGCTTGCCATAGGGGTGCCCGGCGTGCTAAACATCAGGGTGTTCTCAACCTTTTCAGTCCCAGTGGATCTCAGCCTGATGCGCCACCGTGTCCAAGACGATCAGAACTCTGCACAACGACCGCCCCCAAGACGGCCAAGATGAGCCAAGATGGCCCCCAAACGCCCAAGATTGTCTACAAGACGTCTTATATGGCCCTAAGGGAGCCCAAGATGGGCCTAATATGTCTCCAAGACGGTCCGAGAGGCCCCCAAGACGCCCCAAGAGGGCTTTAAGAGTACCTTCACGAGCCCAAAATCATGTTTGTTTCTGAGGTTGTTCAATGATCGTTCTCGCCTGTTCGGGGTTCCCACGCTCTGAGACGGCCCCAGGCCCCCAAGATCACCCCAAGACAGCCCAAGAGGCTGCCAAGAGGCCCGCAAGACAGCCTAAGAGGGCCCCAAGACGGCCCGAGAGGTTCCCAAGATGACTCCAAGACGGCCACATAGATCTCCAAAACGGCCTAAAGCGCCCAAAGAGGGAGCCACGACTGCCCAGAGGGCAAAAGGTCCCTTAGAGACCCCCAGAGGCATTCAAGAGGCCCTCAAGAGGCCCCAAGTGGCTCCCAAGAGGCCCCCAAGAGGCTTCTCAGAAGCCCCCGCGGCCCACAGGAAGCCCCAAGAAGGCCTCGAGAGCACTCCTCTTCTTCCTCCTCCTCCTCCTACTCCTCCTCGTCCTCCCTCTCCTCCCTCTCCTCCTCCTTTCTCTTCCTCCCCCACGTGTTCCCCCAAGGGGTTCCACGACGGCTGGGAGAACACACAGTCCAATAGCTTGGCCAGAATTCGGCCCAAACTTTGGCCGCATGGGCGTTTCCAAAGGCAGGGGGTGGCGGTGATTCGCTGTAACCGTATTCGATCCGCCGCCCCTTCTGCTTGCAGAGGGGTTGTCGGCGTACCAAGTGATAACAGCTTGAACCCTTGCAAGAATTTCTCAATTGGACCTCGGCCGATCCAACTGGCCACTCGACAAAATCCTGAGACACTACATAGTCACTACGTCGGCTTTCCCAACCAGGATGGTCCCAAGAGGGCCTCGAAGACGGACAAGATGCCCGTCAAGACGGTCACAAGACGCCACCAAGACGGTCAAGATGGCCCTATCTGTCACCAAAACGTCCCAAGATGACTCGAAGACGGCCCAAGATCCCCTCCAGACGGTCCAAGAGACATCCAGGACGCCCCAAAAGAGCTCCAAGAATACCTCCATCATGCCGTCATTATTGGTGGCCCAAGAACCCCCCCAAGACACCTCCACAGACCTCCAAGACGGCCCGTGCCCAAATAGGGAACCACGATTACCCAGATAGGCCCCAACTACGGCCTCCGAAAGCCAAGACGCCCCTTAGAGGCCCACAGAGGCGCCCAAGAGGCTACAAGAGGCCCAGGAGGCACCCAGAAAGCACCCAAGATGCACCTCCAAAGGCTCCCAGGAAGCGCGCGGGAGGCCCAAAGAGGGCCCCAAGAGGACCCGTATCCCTGCTCCTTATAAAAAGAGACTCCTCCCTGTCGCACTCCAAGGCTTGTCGGTAGGACGGGCTGGGCGTTCCACATGAGACCACCTCACCATTTATGCTCCTAAAGCTTGAGATTTGCAACAGCTTCACTCATGGAGGGGGGAGTCCTTTTCAACATTTCGCTCTCGCCTGGGTGCCGCACACATTCGTCTTAATATCTTGCAGCAGGTTCACTCATGGAGGGGGTCGATTTCAAAATGTCTCTCGCGCCTGAGCGCCGCGCACTCTCGTCTTGATACTTTGCAACAGGTTCGCTCATGGATGGGATCGGTTTCAAGTTGTCGCTCTTGTCTTAGCGCCGCACGCATGCGTCTCACTTTGCAACATTTTCAGGGACGGAAGATGGGGCCGCTTTCAACATGTGCTCTCGATTGAAAGCCGCGCACATTGTTTCGAAGTCTGCACTAGCTTCACGGATGGAGGGCGACCCTATTTCAAAATAGGTATCTCGCCTTTGCGCCGCGCGCGTTCGTTTCGGAAAGCCACGTTTGGCAAGATGTTGGGCTGCTTTTTACCTAACAGCTTTTGCTGATAGGTTTCTAGTGGGGTCAAAAGAGAGCATCTGGACTCCACAAGGGGGTCTGGGCGGGTGCCGCGGAGGAGAACCGGGAATCGTTTTTCGCCAACAGTCACACACTTCGTGCTCTTCGACCTCCCAGAACTCCATTCCCGGGCCACATTCTGGAGAACCGGGAACAGAGCCGGGCTCGCTTTTCGCCAACAGTCACACACTTCGTGCTCTTCGACCTCCCAGAACTCCATTCCCGGGCCACATTCTGGAGAACCGGGAACAGAGCCGGGCTCGCTTTTCGCCAACAGTCACACACTTCGTGCTCTTCGACCTCCCAGAACTCCGTTCCTGGGCCACATTGTGGAAAACCGGGAACAGAACCGGGCTCGTTTTTCGTCAACAGTCACACACTTCGTGCTCTTCGACCTCCCAGAACTCCATTCCCGGGCTACATTTTGAGTGCCCGGAGCCAACTGTAGGCCACTTCGTGCTCTTCGAGTTCCCAGAACTCCATTCCCGGGCCACATTTTGGATGCCCGGAGCCAACTGTAGGCCACTTCGTGCTCTTCGATTTCCCAGAACTCCATTCCCGGGCCACATTTTGGATGCCCGGAGCCAACTGTAGGCCACTTCGTGCTCTTCAAGTTCCCAGAACTCCATTCCTGGGCATGATTTTGAATGCCCGGAGCCAACTGTAGGCCACTTCGTGTTCTTCTAGTTCCCAGAACTCCATTCCTGGGCCACATTTTGAATGCTGAGGCAGGCTGATGCTGCGGCCGAGGCAGGCTGAGGCTGAGGCAGGCTGAGGCTGAGGCCGAGGCTGAAGGCAGACTGAGGCTGAGGCTGAAGCAGGCTGAGGCTGAGGCTGAGGCAGGCTGAGGCTGAGGCTGAGGCAGGCTGATGCTGAGGCAGGCTGAGGCTGAGGCTGAGGCTGATGCAGGCTGAGGCTGAGGCTGAGGCTGAGGCCGAGGCTGAAGGCAGACTGAGGCTGAGGCTGAAGCAGGCTGAGGCTGAGGCTGAGGCAGGCTGAGGCTGAGGCTGAGGCTGAGGCTGAGGCTGAGGCTGAGGCTGACTGCGACTGCCGTTGCGCTGCGACTGTCATCGCGAATGCGACTACGACTGCGAGAACAGCAGAATTCTACAACTGGATTTTCATCTGAATCTTAAGGGGAATGCTTTCAGATATGCTTCTACATATCGCTGTTAGGTTGCTTTGCCGGGATAATTCTCACATGGAATTCTCGCCTGAGACTTCGTGGAGCTTCAGGGCACGGAACTTTAAACGCAGGTATCGTTGCACGGATCCATGGCGGCTCTTCTACAACATGGAGCTGTCGCTTGAGACTTCCTCGAAGTTCCTGGCCAGAAGGGTACGCGCCTGAAAGATGCAAAGCTGTTCCTTTTCAAAGTGGGGTCCTCGCCAACATGGCAGGCCCAGCTGTGCTGTTTTTTCAGGGGAGCACTTCCTGTAGTGAAAACGAGGACTAGTAGGGGCGTGTGAGGAGGGGGACTTGGGACGGGACGGTGTATGGCAGAATCGCTTACGTATGCACCTTTGGTTTACTCTGGTCCTCTTCCTCCTCCTCCTCTTCCATCACCACAGGCCCCGAGTATCGGACGCCCTGGGGGAAGAATGAATGGCCCACGGTCGGCGGGGACATGGAGTCGCGAGCCACTGCAACTTGGGCAGGGGTCACGAACCATTGCATGAGGTCATCGCTCCTTCTCTTCCTCCTCCTCCTCCTCCTGTTCCTCCTCGTCCCGTCCTCGTTTTCGTCTTCGTCCTCGTTTTTTACCTAACAGCTTTTGCTGATAGGTTTCTAGTGGGGTCGAAAGAGAGCATCATGACTCCTCAGGGGGCTCTGGGCGGGTGCCGGGGAGGAGAACCGGGAATCGTTTTTCGCCAACAGTCACACACTTCGTGCTCTTCGACCTCCCAGAACTCCATTCCCGGGCCACATTCTGGAGAACCGGGAACAGAGCCGGGCTCGCTTTTCGCCAACAGTCACACACTTCGTGCTCTTCGACCTCCCAGAACTCCATTCCCGGGCCACATTCTGGAGAACCGGGAACAGAGCCGGGCTCGTTTTTCGTCAACAGTCACACACTTCGTGCTCTTCGACCTCCCAGAACTCCATTCCCGGGCTACATTTTGAGTGCCCGGAGCCAACTGTAGGCCACTTCGTGCTCTTCGAGTTCCCAGAACTCCATCCCGGGCCACATTTTGAATGCCCGGAGCCAACTGTAGGCCACTTCGTGCTCTTCGATTTCCCAGAACTCCATTCCCGGGCCACATTTTGGATGCCCGGAGCCAACTGTAGGCCACTTCGTGCTCTTCAAGTTCCCAGAACTCCATTCCTGGGCATGATTTTGAATGCCCGGAGCCAACTGTAGGCCACTTCGTGTTCTTCTAGTTCCCAGAACTCCATTCCTGGGCCACATTTTGAATGCTGAGGCAGGCTGATGCTGCGGCCGAGGCAGGCTGAGGCTGAGGCAGGCTGAGGCTGAGGCCGAGGCTGAAGGCAGACTGAGGCTGAGGCTGAAGCAGACTGAGGCTGAGGCTGAGGCAGGCTGAGGCTGAGGCTGAGGCAGGCTGATGCTGAGGCAGGCTGAGGCTGAGGCTGAGGCTGATGCAGGCTGAGGCTGAGGCAGGCTGAGGCTGAGGCCGAGGCTGAAGGCAGACTGAGGCTGAGGCTGAAGCAGGCTGAGGCTGAGGCTGAGGCAGGCTGAGGCTGAGGCAGGCTGAGGCTGAGGCTGAGGCAGGCTGAGGCTGAGGCTGTGACTGCGACTGCCGTTGCCGCTGCGACTGTCATCGCGAATGCGACTACGACTGCGAGAACAGCAGAATTCTACAACTGGATTTTCATCTGAATCTTAAGGGGAATGCTTTCAGATATGCTTCTACATATCGCTGTTAGGTTGCTTTGCCGGGATATTTTTTTCCTCCTCCTCCTCCTCCTCCTCCTCCTCCTCTCCTTCTTTTCCTCCGTACCGCCTGACATGGCATCGAAGGCCGCGCTGGCGGCGTCAAAGCTACCCTCGGTGCTGAAGAGCGAGCCGGTGTCGACGCCCAGGAGGACCACCGCGGCCACCTCGGGGTCCTGGCGGGGTCGCCGAGCCACGCGGTGAAATGATCCTAATTTTTCTACTCCTCCTTGTCCTCTTCATCCCCATCGTGGTCCCAGACCTTTGATGTCACACAAAAAGTCGAGACGTCTGTTTTTTCGGGCGTAGCCCAAAGTCGTTGTCGGTGAAAGAAGCTTTTTGAGGTGAGTAGACTGTCTGACTGCACTGAACTGGGCTGGTCGCACCAGTTCTAGGCAGCCATTTGACATTCGGCGGCTGACCGCACGACCCATAGCGCAACCAGTTGGAGGCCGTCTTGATCCCGGCGGCCGATCGCGCAACCTATGGCGCAACCAATCGCGGCGCGGCGAGCCCAGGGGAGAAAGCAGAAGGGGGGGCGGGCCTTCTCAGAAGGCTCAGAAGGCTTCCGGCCTTCCGAAAGGCCTCCTGAGCCTTCTCCGAGGGCGCAGGCGGCGTCTCAGAAGGCAGAGCGGCTTCTACGAAGCCGCGCCACATTCTGGGAAGGCCTGCCCCCTCTCGCCCCCTCCTCCTCCTCCTCTCCTCCTTCTCCTCCTCCTCCTCCTCCTCCTCCTCCTTCCTCCTCCCCCTCCTCCTCCTCCTCCTCCTCCTCCTCCTCCTCCTCCTCCTCCCTCCTCCTCCCTCCTCCTCCTCCTCCTCCTCCTCTTCCTCCTCCTCCTCCTCCTCCTCCTCCTCTCCTCTCCTCCTCCTCCTCCTCCTCCTCCTCCTCCTCCTCCTCCTCCTCCTCCTCCCCTCAGAAGGCCGACAGGGAAGGGGGAGGAGGGCAGGGTCAGGAAGGACAGAGCCACAAAGGGGGGGGAGGACCTCCACGACAACGGCGACCACGACTACCACTGTGAGACCGAGGCCGGCGACGACCAGATCGATGGGTCCCACAAGTGGGGCAGCCACGACCATTCCTGCGGGGCTGCACCCGATGTGCGCGCGCCGTTTGGGCCAGCGGCGGGGCCAAAGCGGCGAGCTGCCCTGTGATTTCCAAGCTCCGGCTCTCTGGAGGGCCGCTTCGGCCCCCGAGGCGAAAGACTGGTCCCTGGGATGGGCCCGAGAGCTCTGGGGATTCGTGTCGCGAAGCATCGCGGCGACGGATGTCTGGACCATCGTAGTCCTCCTCCTCCTCCTGCTCCTCCCTTCTTCCTGCTGCTGCTGCTGTTGCTCCAACTCATCCTCCTCCTGCTCCTGCTCTTGCTCCTGCTCCTGCTTCTGTTCCCTCCTCCTCCTCCTCCTCCTCCTCCTCCTGGCCGGCTCCGGAAACTGTGGATCTGGAAGCGTTGCCGTCGAGCTTTTACTTTCGCCGGAAGCGGCGGGCCCGCCGCTGCTTAATTTCCGCCAGCTTCCGCCAGCTTCCGCCAGCTGCCGCCGAGGGCGATGTGGTGCCGAAGGCGAGGCCCTTTCTGGAGCGCATGGTGAGTCGATCCTCCTCCCCGCTTCCACGTCGTCGTCGTCCTCCTCCTCCTCCTCTTCCTCCTCCTCGTCCTCCTCGTCCTCCTCCTCGTCCTCCTCCTCCCCCTCCTCCTCCTCCTCGCCCTCCTCCGCCCGCTCCATCCCGTCCAGCCTTTGCCCCCGAAAGAGGGACAGGAACGAGGAGAGGAAGGGGTCGCCCCCCTGAAGAAACGATTCCCCCACCTCCTCCCCCCCTTTTCCATCTACTGCTGCTGCTGCTCCTAATTACTCCTCCTTCTCCTGTTGCCTCCTCCTCCCTCTCTCCTCCTCCTCTCCTCCTCCTCTCCCTCCTCCTCCTCCTCCTCCTCCTCCTCCTTTTTCCTCCTCCTCCTCTCCTCCTCCTATCTCCATCCTATTCCCCTCCTCCTCACTCCTCTCTCCCCTCCTCCTCCTCCTCCTCCTCCTCCTCCTCTCCTCCTCCTCCTCCTCCTCCTCTCCTCCTCCTCCTCCCCCCCCTCCTCCCTCCTCCCTCCTCCCTCCTCCCTCCTCCCTCTCCTCCCCCTCCTCCTCCTCCCTCCTCCCTCCTCCCTCCTCCCTCCTCTCTCGTCCCTCGTCCCTCGTCCCTCCTCCCTCCTCTCTCCTCCCTCCTCCCTCCTCCCTCCTCCTTCTTCCTCCTCGTTCCCGAGACCACTGTTCCTCCTCCTCTTCCTCCTTCCTCCTCCCCCGCCCTCTTTCCCTTCCTCCTCCTGCTGCTGCTCCTGCTCCTGCTTGCCCTTCGCTCCTCCCCCCTCTCCACCGCTTGATTGGTTTATCGCTCGTTTCCTTGTTGATGGCGGCTACAAAAGTGACGAACTCCAGCTTGGAGATGAAGCCGCTGTCGTCCGCGTCGATGCGTCTCCAGATGTCTTTCAGCATGCCGAGGTCTGCGTCCTCACACGGCCGAAACGTGGCCACAGGAGCGTGGGTCAAGAACATCAGTCTCTTCGTCGAAAGGCCGAATGCCACACGGAGATACACATAACGACATAACGAAGAACCCTCCAATGTGGAAAACCCAAAAACGAATAATCATAAGGGTAATGACTCACAATAAAAGGACCCCTCACCCTTTGGGAGGGGTCCGAAGATACGAGGGCCAGCACACATTAGGGATACGGGGTCTTTTCTGCAGATGTACAAAACCAACCCGCCCAGACTTATCATTCCTTATGCAAAGACGGGGACCTAAGTGAGGCCACGGCTTCACTATGTTAGGTCAGTGGTTCGGTTGTCCTGGATGAGGTAACCCTCAAAAGCTGGGGTTACCCCTCATGCCAGCTGCACGCGCACATGCCGAGGAATAACCACCGAGATGCAAACGCCGTGGGGTGCACGCCAAATCCTCAGCCCGTATGATAAGGACGCACGATAAGGATGCGAGGGTCTTGGAAGGTCATGTCGACACTTTGCGAGCGGGGCGCGGCCAGTGGAAGTGGCCAAGGATGGACCGATTGAGGAGGCAGGGATGCAAGGGTACCCTTGGGAAGGTTGCCCATTCTTACTATGCGGGTTGACTGTACACGTTCACCAAGTATGCAAAATGACACCTGCTATCCTGCGCCGCCACTAGGCTGCGGAAACAACATTTTCTTGTCAAGCAACAAATTTGTACGTCTGTGTGTGTGCGCGTTTCAATATTATCTCCCATAATCCTACAACTCATTATCACTTCACCTCGCCTGAGGACCGCCATGCTCGAACCTGGATCCTCAAATCTTGATCCCCGATAACCCTTCTCCAACGGGAGGGTGGAGCAACCCGGCGTCCTCAGACGGCGCATGGTTGTGGTCGCGGAAGTGGCTGAGGAACTGATCGTAGTTGGCGCGCTTCTTGCCGCCTCTTACCCCTTTCTTCCCCCTCCACCCCCTTCGTCCTTTTACTCCCCCTCAACAAATTCAGATTCCGAGCATTTTGCTGCACGAGTCGCGAACCTCCTCATTCCTCCTCGCTGCTCCCTCACTCTTCCTCCGTCCCCCTCCTCCTCCTCCTGCTCCTGCTGCTTCCTGCTCCCTCCTTCCTGCTCCCTCTTCCCTTATCCCTCCTGCCTCCTCTCTCTCGTTCCTGCTCGGTCCTCCTCTTCCCCCTCTCCGTCGTTCTCCTCATGCTCCCTCCTCCTTCCTCTCTCTTCCCTAGTTCTCCACCCGTGCTCCTCCTTCCTCTCCTTCACTCCTTTTCCTTACGAATAACACCGCCCTGTCGAATTCCGAGGCCAGTCGGCAGGGTGGGCCGGGCGTTTCGCCAGAAACTGAAAGGCTGGCAACAGTTTGACAGATGGAGGGCGGGTCGCTTCCAACATGTTGCTCTCGCCTTCGCGCCGCGCACATTCGTTTTTTTGTATGGCAAGAGTTTCGCGGATCGAGGGCGAGTCGTCTTCAACGCGTGGCTCTCGTCTTAGCGCCGCGCACGTCCGTCTTAAACGTTTGACAGAGCTTCACGGATGGAGGGCGGGTGATTTTCAAAAAGTGGCTCTCGCCTTAGCGCCGCGCGCATTCGTTTCAAAACATTGTAAAAGTTTCACGGCTGGAGGGCGAATGATTTTCAAAATGTGGCTATCGCCTTAACGCCGCGCTCAATCGTTTTCAGAAATTGCACGAGTTTCCAGGGTTGGAGATGGATCCTTTTCAAAATGTAGCTCTCGCCTTAGCACCCCGCGCGCTCGTCTTAAACAAGTGCAGGAGTTTCACGGACGCCCATGGTTAACGTACCAGAAGCGGCCTTCTGGAACGATGCAGGATTGGCAGGGCGCAACACTTACGTTGATTCGCGGTGTTGAAGTCCCAGGGATGGTGTTATGGCGCGATTCAGGCTCGTCAAGACCCAGCAACCAGGTTGACTCGTGGCGTTGAAAACCCGGGAATGGTATTTTGGTGCGCTCCAGAATCTTCAAACAATTGTCTCCCATCGGGGCACCTCCCTCGGTGGAAATGAATCCTTGTAGGGGCCTGTGAAGAGGAAGCTTGAGGGGAGGGTGGATTCCAACATCGTTGGTGAGTCCTCGGTTTGCACTGGTCCTCCTCCTCCTCCTCCTCCTCCTCCTCCTCCTTCTCCTCATCCTCATCCTTCTTCTTGTTCCGGCCGCCCGACATGGCATCGAAGGCCGCGTTCGCGGCGTCGAAGGTGTCTTCACTTTCGAGCGCCGAACTGGCTTCGTGGCCTGGAAGGATCAGCGCGGTCACCACTGGGTCCTGGCAGGGCCGAGGAGTTCACGTGGTGTAACGATCTTCCCCTCACCACTGCGTATGTTTGGTATTCCTCCCTCCCTCCCCCTCTCCTCTCCCACCGCAAGCTCGTAGCACATTGTTCTTCAAACTGCTGGCACTTGGGGGTGCAACCATCGTGCTACCATTTAGGATCGCTGAGTACGGAGCAGGGGCGATGTTATGGCCACTGCGAGCCTCGGCCCCGACTAGGCTTCCCGACAAACGGCCCTCGACACAACGAACCTCCAAAATCTTGGCGCTCCTTGTCAGGTTCGCCCCGCCAGCGTCGCCCCACTCAATGTCTAAGCAGGTCACAATGCGGTCTGCACCGACGCGACTTAGAAATCACACGATGCCCAGCGTTGGAGAACGGGTGCCAACACGTACCTCGCACGCAGAGCCACTCACGCACAGAACGTCAAACATCGTAGTGCTTGGTGCCACGAACTTCTGAGGTTGATGTGTTCGAGGGTCGTTCGCTTCGAATGCGTCACTGCGCATTCTCAATACTTGCCGTCGCTCGGACGTCCATTTCCCGTGCATGTTTCGGTTTCGCTCGTGTTTTTGTTTGCCCGATGGTCCAGGATGCTCCTCCAGGGTCCTCGCCGAGAAAAAAATGCACACGTCCGAGCGATGCCAGGCAATACCTTACTGCACCAGCATGGTGCCCCAATCTCTCCACACGAATATCCGACGAGAGACCGCGGACAGCAGCTTCTGACCCGGGCTGCCGCTCGCGCCGCCGCGCCCCGTCCAGGGGAGCGGAACCCATGTGATTTGCTGCGCAGCGGCGCCGCTCGGATGGCACGTTCGGAACAGGCGCTGCCGCCAAGAACGTCCGACTCTTCTGTGTACGCGATACGCACCCGTGGCTGTTCAACGAGACGTGGTTTCCTCAACGCAGAAAAAAGAGTTGTGCATATGTGTGAGAAACCAACAACTGCTTGAACAACTGCGGAGCAAGATGAAGTGACACATGCAATACGGACCGCCCCTGGGGGGGCGTAGGTGCTGAACTTTTCCAGGCGACGTACCCAACCATATGCAAGTGTGATTGCCGCATGGCGGGTGGGAAGAAGGGTGGGCCCCCTATGGGGCCATGAAGCGTGTGAGAGGTGACCGACACGGGCGTGGCGCCGCCGTGCGGGAGCTGCCCCTCGGGCCGTCGGTGGGGACGTGGCTGCGAAACGCGTGACGGGCGTGCCACAATTGGAACGGCGGCGCCATGCGGATGCTGCAGATGGGGGCCTTCTTTGGGGCTCCACATGGGGCCATGAAACGTGTGAGAGTGAGCCAAACTGGGGGGCGGCGCTATGCGAGCGCTGCCGCTTGGGCATTCGGTGGGGCTCCCCATGGGGCCGCGAAGAGTGTGAGGTGGGCCAACATTGGGCGGCGGCGGCGGCATGCGCGCGCTATCGCTTGGGCCTTCGGTTGAGCCCCCCTGTATGAGGCCACGCAAAGTGTGAAAGGCGTGCAAAACTGGGGCGGCGGCGCCATGCGGGCGCTGCTGCTTGGGCCTTCGGTGGAACTCCCTATGGGGCTACGAACCGTGTGAGGGTGAGCAAACACCGACGCAGCGGCGCCATGCAGGCGCTGCTGCTTGGGCCTTCGGTGGGGCTCACTATGGGGCCACGGAGCGTGTCATAGGTGTGCCACAACGCGGCGGCGGCGGCGCCATGCGGGCGCTGCCGCTTGGGCGTTCGGTTGAGCCCCCATATGGGGCCACGAAGCGTGTGAGAGGTGTGCGAACATGCGGCGGCGGCGCCATGCGGGCGCTGCAATTTGGGCCTTCGGTGGAGCTCCCTGTGGGGCCACGAACCATGTGATGTGTTTGTGCCGAACTCCACATGCGGAAGGCAGAGGCAGGGATGAACGGATGGGGCAGCGGGAGGGGGAGCAGGAGAGGAGACGCGGGGCGCTGCCCCTTCAAAATGAGGACCCACCACCACAGGATTGTGGGAACCTACACGAGACGCACCCAACCTCTTCTCCACACGAGGGGAATGTTTGCACGAACGCTCCGTACAAACAAGCATGTCGCCAGATATGCAGAATCAGCGGTGCCCATATCTCCGCCGTACCTCCAAGGAGCCAACGACCATGGCGACAATTTCGCATGCCGTAGCCTCCCAAGGAGCCGCGATGTCTCGGCTGGATCCGCGTGGCCCCCGACTCCGCTGGACATCCCAGAAACCCACGAACGTGGCGACAATTGTGCAGTTCGCAGCTGCACAAGGAGCCGCGATGTCTCGGCTGGATCCGCGTGGCCCCCGACTCCGCTGGACATCCCAGAAACCCACGAACGTGGCGACAATTGTGCAGTTCGCAGCAGCACAGGGGGCAGTGATGTCTCAAATGGGTGCGCGTCGCCTCCGACTTCGCTGGACCTCCCAAGAGCCCACGACAGCAGCGATCATTGCGCACTTCGCAGCCACACAGGGAGTAGCGAAGCCCCGCCTAGGCCGCGTGGCCCCCGACTCCGCTGGACCTCCCAGGAGCCGACGAACATGGTGACAGTTGCGCGGTTCGCAGCCACCCAGGGAACAGCGAGGTCTCATCTGGGTCCGCATGGCCCCCGACTCCGCTGGACCCCCCAGGAGCCCGCGAAAGTGCCGACAAATGCGCAAGTCGCAGCCAGCCAGGGAGCCGCGAGGTCTTGTCTGGGTGCGCGTGACCCCCGACTCCGCTGGACCTCCCAAGAGCCCACGAACATGGCCACAACTGAGCACTTCGCGGCCACACGAAGAACAACAGAGTTCCGTCTGTGTCCGTGTGGCCCCCGACTCCGCTGGACCTCCCAGGAGCTCACGACAGAGCGACAGCTGCGCAGCTCGCAGCCACCCAGGAAGCAGCGGGGTCCCGTCTGGGCCCGCGTGGCCCCCGACCCCTGGTGGACCTCCCAAGAGCTAGTGAAAGCGGCGACCATCGCGCAATTCGCAGCCGCCCAGGGAGCAGCGAGGCCCCGTCGGGGCCCGCGTGGCCTCGGACTCCGTCTGGACCCTCCCAGGGGCCCGCGAAAGCGGCGGCACTTGCGCACTTCGCAGCCACCCAGGGAGCAGCGCAGGAGGAGGGAGGCGGAAGGAGAAGGTGGGGACCGCAGTGCACTACCCAAAACAAGAACCCAACACAGAAGGGTAGGGACAAATACCGTCGAGACGCGCGCGGGCCGAGGCCGCTAACCAGTCCTTGCAGGTCGGCTCACTCACGCAGTCATTCCGCACGGCCAACCCTTGACAAAATCAACCTCACAAGTTGTTGACGCGTCCCTGCAATGCCGCCCCCTGTTCGCCCCGTCCACGTCGCCCCCTTCAATGTCGACGTAAAGCAAAACACGGTCTGAGCCGGCGCGACTCGGAAGTTGCGCGATGACCGGCATTGGAAAGGGGGTATCAACAAATACTTCGCACGCAATGCCACTCATACCCACAACACCAACCTTTCAAGTAAGTTGTGCACCATACCTTGTAGGATAATTGTGCCGAGGGTCGTAGACTTCAAGACTGGCTCGAAAACCATGGCCCCTCTTTAACTGAAACTGGCCATCATGTTAACGTATTGGCTGTATCATTTACATCTGGAGACTCGCTACACGAAATTTGCAATATTTCGCGGAACAAAACTCGTGCCCCAATTAGCTTATCACTCGGCTACAACCCTCGTCAAAATTAACCTCAAAATGGCGGGCACGCCCCTTCGATGTCGGCGCGCCCCTTCAATGTCGATACGACGCCCCTTCAATGTCGGGGCCAGGGCAGATGTGGTGTGACCGGGAGCGACTCGAAAATTCAAAGATGACCGACATTGGAGGGGCGGCGCATACAAGTACATCGCACTCATCGGCACTCGGTCCGATATCTCCCACAATCAGTTCAGCTACGTGAGGCATTTTTGAGGTTATTTTTGACGAGGGTTGTAGTTCAAATCAGAGTCGGAACATGCTTCGCCAGCAACCTCACAACACTTCTCGACCTTTACGCCCACTTCCTATGGCCGCAGTGACCGACAATAACTTTCGCCACGGCGATGTATTCCCTGCGGGGGCCGAGGCGATACATTCCCTGCGGGGTGGCGGGGGAAGGAGGAGGTGATGGAGGACGAAGGAAAGGGAGCGCTTAACTAAAATATGAAGACGACGACGACGACGACGACGAAGAAGAAGAAAAAGAAACAACAACTGCACAAACATGAACTGTCAGAGCTCCTCGCAGATCCAATACATCCGCGCGGACTGCACAAGTTTATGCTTATGCAGCTGTTTCTTCTTCGATCCACCGAATGGGCTTATCACTCCTCTCCTTGTTGACGGCGTTGATGAGCTCAAGCTTGGAGATGGAGCCACCGCCGTCCGAGTCGATGCGCCTCCAGATATGCCTCAGCGTGCAGGCGTCGCGGAAGTGGTCCACGAACTCTGAGTA
>CAUYUJ010014421.1:0-32500 GCA_963575745.1 Prorocentrum cordatum
TCCGTAGTCGTAATAGTAGTAGTAGTAGTAGTCAGTAGTAGTAGTAGTAGTATAGTAGTAGTAGTTGTTTGTGTAGTAGTATAGTAGGAATAGTGACTTAGTATAGTATGCTTCTTTTCTTTATCATGTGCGAATGCTTTTTTTTGCGCCGAGCGTAGTGGTGTAGTTCGTAGTAGTTAGTAGTAGTTAGTTAGTAATTTATACACTCTGCATCTGGACGTGTACGAAGTCCCGATGTTGGAGGTTAGTAAGTAGTACAAGTAGTTAGTAGTAATTAGTAGTAGTAGTAGTACGTCCACGTAGTAGCAGTCATCGTAGTAGTGAGCCGTCGTCGCATTCGTAGTCTTTCGTCGTGTAGTCGGTAGTCGTACTAGTAGCTGTAGTAGCGTTAGTAGTCAGTAGTAGCCGCTAAAGCAGTAAAAAAAAAAAGCAGCAGCGAGCAGCAGCAAGCAGCAGCAGTATTAGTAGTAGTCAGTAGTAGTAGTATTTATAGTAGGTGACGTAGTATTGTTTTTAGTAGTGGCAGTAGTCGTGGTAGTAGTAGTAGTTGTAGTAGTAATAGTAGTAGTAGTAAGTAGTAGTAGTATTAGTAGTAGTCGTAGTAGTAGTAGTAGTAGTAGGTAGTAGTAGTCGTCGTCGTCGTCGTCGTCGTCGTCGTCGTCGTCGTAGTAGTAGTAGTAGTAGTAGTAGTAGTAGTAGTAGTAGTAGTAGTAGTAGTAGTAGTAGTAGTAGTAGTAGTAGTAGTAGTAGCAGCAGCAGCAGTAGTAGTAGTAGTAGTAGTAGTAATAGTAGTCGTAGCCGTAGTAGTCGTCGTAGTTGTAGTCGTAGTAGTTGTAGTAGTCGTAGTAGCAGCAGTTGTAGTAGTGGTGGTTGTAGTAGTAGTACCAGTAGCAGAAGCAGTAGCAGTAGCAGTAGCAGTACCAGTACCAGTACCAGTACCAGAGGCAGTAGTCGTGGTAGTCGCAGTTGTCGTGGCAGTAGTGTTGGTGGTTACGCCACTATTAGTGGTCGTGGTAGTGGTGACAGATGCAGTAGTGGGACGGATCAGGAGAATGAAAACGAATAGTGGGACGAGTAAGTTGTCTCCCATCACTCGCCCGCGCCAGCTGCCCATAAGGAACCGCTGCACCACAAGAAGAACTCGAAGGCAAGGCCCCATGGAGGGAGCAGCCTCGCTCTCTCCTTTCTTTGTTTCCCCTCCCTCCTTCCCCGTCCTTCCTCCGCGTCCGCCCTCCCCTTCTTGTGCTCCGTTTTCCATTATTCTCAATTTGTTCTTTTGTGTACGCATGCCCCTATTCGCATGTATGAGCGCACGAATACTGGCACACGCAATCACTATGCATGTGCGTACATGTATGTATAACTACAGATGTATGTGTATATGTATATATGTATCTACATACAGGTGTGTCGATCTGCACGTGTGTATATGGTTTAATGTATGTACGTATGTACTTATTTCTGTGTGTATGTATGCATATACGTATGAATGTATGCATGCACGTGTGTATGTATGTATGTATGTGTGTGTACGTAGGTCTGTAGGTCTGTAGGTATTTATATAGTTAGACAGGAAGATATGTGTATGTATGTCTGTGTGTCTGCATGCATCTATGTATGCATGTATGTATGTTTGTATGCATGCCTGTATGTATGCATGCCTGCCTGCATGCATGTATGTATACATGTATGTATGTCGGTGTGTATGTGTTTTGTGCATGTGTACATGCATGGGCAGATGCATGTACGTATGTATGCATGTGTTGTATGTGTGTATGCATGTATGGATGTATGTATGTATACAGGTATGTATGTCTGTATGTCTGTATGTCTGTATGTCTGTATGTCTGTATGTATGCGTGCATGTATAATTGTACCTATACGACCACCCTTCGGGTGATAAGGAGGTGAGGGGGGGGGAAGGGACCAACGTCGCACTCGATCGATCTTACTATCGCACTCACTACCGATCTCACAATCGATCTCAATCGATCGATCTCACAATCGATCTGACTATCGATCTCACAATCGATCTCACAATCGATCTCACATTCGGTCTCGCTATTGATCTCACAATCGATCTCACAATCGATCTCACAATCGATCGATCTGACTATCGATCTAACTATCGAACTCACTTTGGATCTCATTATCGATCGTACATTCGGTCTCACTACCGATCTCACTATCGATATCACAACCGATATCACAATCGATCTCACATTCGGTCTCACCATCGATCTCACTATCGAACTCACTATCGATCTCATTATCAATCTCAATCGATCGATCTCACAATCGATCTGACGATCGATCTCACAATCGATCTCACAATAGATCCCACTATCGATCTCACATTCGGTCTCACTGTCGATCTCACTATCGATATCACAATCGATCTCACAATCGATCTCCCATTCGGTCTCACAATCGATCTCACTACCAATACCACTATCGATCTCACAATCGATCTCACAATCGATCTGACATTCGGTCTCACGCTCGATCTCACTATCGAACTCACTATCGATCTCATTATCAATCTCAATCGATCGATCTCACAATCGATCTGACGATCGATCTCACAATCGATCTCACAATATCCCACTATCGATCTCACATTCGGTCTCACTGTCGATCTCACTATCGATATCACAATCGATCTCACAATCGATCTCCCATTCGGTCTCACAATCGATCTCACTACCAATACCACTATCGATCTCACAATCGATCTCACAATCGATCTGACATTCGGTCTCACGCTCGATCTCACAATCGATATCACTATCGATCTCACTATCGATCTCACATTCGACCTCACTATCGATCTCAGTATCGATCATCAAAATAAAACACCAACATCATCATCACCATCATCATCAACAACATCAACATCAACATCATCATCATCATCATCATCATCATCATCATCCTCATCATCATCATCCTCATCATCATCATCATCATCATCATCATCATCATCATCATCATCATCGGGTCACCGACGACACCGGCGGGACACCGGCGGGCCGCCCGGACATTTGGTCCGCGCCGGGCCTCAGCCACACGGGCCCCCGGGACACCGCGGGCCACCGGCCGCCCGGACATTTGTCCGGCCGCGCCTCAGCCACAGGAGACTTTCTCTCGCCCGCCCACGCAGTTTCGCCTCGCCCGCACGCACGGCACGCACGAACACGAAACCGAAATCGATTTCCCGGTAGGGGGGCTCTCCGTTCCACTTCGATCTCACCCCCTCACCTCCGATGCATGCATGTAGGTATGTGCGTATGTATGCCTGGGTGAGAGCAGCACGGCGCTGGCGTCGAATGCGACCGTCCACCCACCTCGCGAGGGAGACGGGCCGTGCGGCTGGGCAGTGCTCGGATCCCCAGTCTCCAAGGTCGATGCGGCAGCGATCGGGGCAACACGAGCGCTCGACTGCAGCTGCCCCTCTCCCATGTGCCCCGTGGCAGCGCTCACGCGGGCCCTCGCCGCCGCACAAGACGGTTTTGCCTCGGGGAGCTTTCCCGCGGGTCAGCCGCTTCCCCTCTTTCCCCCAGCGGAATGGCCAGCCGCTCACGCAGTAGGCGGTGGTCGCCTTCTGCCGCGCGGCAGCCGAGATCGCGGGCGTCGGCCAGACCCACCTCACGGGGCATTCTGCCAGAGTGGTGGGAGCCTAAGCGCATGGCCCGCGCGGGCGTTCACTTGTGGGGCATCCAGCCCTTCGAGAGGTGGGGGTCAGCGGCACTTCTCCGCTACACCCGCGAGGCGCTCCTCGGTCGCAGGGGCGGTGGACTTGCCAAGGCGGTCGATCGCCGAGGAGTTCTTCTCGAATCGCTCGGGGGAGAGTATCGAGGCGAAGCAGGTCACTATGGAGGGTGCGGTTTCCAAGCTGGACGCTTCTCTCCAGGCTGTCGTGCCCATGTTTGAGTACCTCCAGGGCGACACGCTCCTGCCGTGCGTCCAGTGCCCAGGATGACGACTGCACCACGCGGCGAACCCGACAATTGCGGTGTGTGGATGGTGGTATTCGGGCGGTGCCAGCAGGCCGCGGGCCACTGCTGAAGGCCCTGGTGCAGGCAGGCAGTGCCGCACACGCGCACGCTTGGCAGCGCATGTGGGGGCGTCCAGGGGACGCACTGGGCTCTCGGCGGCCTCGGCGTGGACGGTCCACGCCGAGGGCCCTTTGGGCCAGGCCTCTGGGGGGACCAGCGTGCGCGACTGGCGCCTCGGGCCTGCGCCGCGCTACGGCCCCACCACCGCTCCTGCCAACCTTTGAAAAGTGTGATGTGCTCCTCCTCCTCCTCGCACCCTTTTGGGGTGGCTCTGACCCTCCAGGGCCCGCGTGAGAGGCCCGAGGGGCCCCGAGGAAACCCCAAATGGACTCCACAAACAGTCACGCGTGAATCGAAGAGGAACAATCCACACAAACATAATCTTTTGGCGCTGCGCGCGGATTTCTTGCCTGGGCCCCCTGGCGGCGCCTCCGGCGCCGCTCCTGGCGCGCTCCGCGCGCCAGGGAGGGGGGTCCAGCGCGAATCCAAGAAATCCGCGCGGAGCGCCAAACGTTTATGTTTATGTGTTTTTTCTTCTTTTAGTGAAGGATATTGCGTGACTTGATATCGGGCCCTGTTGTAGTCCTTCCAGGCTCTTCTTGGCGCCCTCCTAAGCCCATTCCTTGAGCCGCCCACCTTCGCCGCTCCTTCCGGACATGATCCTGGTGGGTCATGCCGGCCCGCGATGTCCTTCATGTCACAAGTGAAAGCCGGAGCATTGTTTCCCTTCCCTCTCTTCCTTCAACCTGTCTCTCGTGCCTCTCTCTTCCCCCCGCTTCCGCTCGGTCTGCCCCGGTTTGTCGCTATTGTCTTGTATATCGATTGCTGCCGCACCGCGTATCATATCGATTGCTGCCGCACCGCGTATCATATCGATTGCTGCTGCCCCGCAAATCGTGAATTGAAATGGCGGCCCCGCGCTTCCGCCGTCGTCGAGCGGCAGCGCTTCCGCAACTTTGCTCTTGTTCGGCAACGACAGCTGCGCAGGCGAGCCTCGTCACCTTTGTCCGATGCATCAGCCGCTGCAGGCTGAGGACTGGATGGAGCCCGTCGTCTCGCCGTCGTCGGTCGCCCCCTTGAGGATGCGCCCTCCTGCGCCATCGCGCCGCGTCGCCGCCGCGGCCCGACGCGGGGCCCGATTTTGTCCTCGCCGGCGCTTCCAGGGGCAACGGGCAACGACGGGGAGGGGGTTCAGGAGGGGGGCGCTTCGGCCTGGTGGCCTGGTGGCCTGCCCGCCCAGGAGCGCGCAGTGTCGCTATCGGCGGGGGCCCATCGCTGATCTATCGGCGATGTAGCGGCGATTCCGAGTCGATGTTCCCCCCCCTGCCAGCCCTTCCCCCCCCTCCCCGCCCCCCCCACTCAGCGGCGCCGCGGACGCGGCGCGCCAATGGGTTTTAATAATCCGCAGAAGGTAATTGTACGACTACCACCATGCCTTGCCAGGGCCCTCCTGGGCCCCAGGACGGCGTTTCGCGCGCAGGCGTGCACCGTCCTGGCGCCACTGTGGTGGAAGCAGATCCTGCGGCTTGCGAGGCCGCCGATTTTCTGCTGTGCTGTTGCCTGCGCGGATAGCCGCGGCCGCTGATGGGCGGCACCTCCTGTCCCCTGCGCCGCCCGGGCAGTCGCCGCGCCGCGCTGCGCTGCCTGCGCCGCCGTCGGCGCCGACGCCGAGATGCCGGAGCCGCGGCTCGTCCGCGCCCGAAGGCGCGACGCCGTCTCCTGGCCCCCCTGCCGCTACGCAACGCAGGGATTGGGCCGACTATGGGCGCGGAGGAGCAGATGATTCGCGGCCGCGCACCTGGGCGCCCACGCTCGCTGATGGGGCCCACGCGCGCGGTCGCCGGGCTGGCTCGGACACTCGCGCGTCGGGGTGCTGCGGGCGCTGGCAACTCGGGTGCTGCCCAGCGCTGTCATGCCAAGAACGGAGACCGTTGGGTCTTCGACGCAACTGAACAGAAGTGGCTGTATTGGTGTGCGCCAATGCGTGCTGCAACCGTCGGTAGAGGCAAAGAAATGCTGGGTCAGCCGGCAATGCTTTACTTGCTCAAAAAGATGTTATCAAAGTTTCAGATCCAGAACATCAGCGTTCACTCTTTGTTTTCACGCGCTGTTTGGTTGTGGGATTCGTCGGCCTGCCTCGGGCCTCCTCGAGGGGGCTCCAGCGGTGGTATTGGCGCCCCGCCTTCGGCGCCGTAGAAGTTTTTGTGGCTTGGCTCCATGCGGGCCAAAGTGCTCGGCGGTGCCAGTGGCCCGGGGAGCTTCGAGGGGGGCAGAAACTACGGGCCCGATCATCCCTCTGCGGGGGGGGGGTTGTTTAGCGTCTTTCCCTGCCGTCTCTGCGCCGCGGGCGCCGCTTGCTGCTGTTGCGCCGTATTGTGCACCCGCGGCTGTCTTGCATCAACATAAGGATTTGGTTGGTGCCGTGGGCCATTGAACAGGTAAAAAAAGGGGTGGGGGGGTGGGGTGGGGGGGGGGGCGCCTCGCGTCGCCGTCGCGTCGTTGCTCTTCCTGCCGCGCCCGCGCGCCCTTTGCATATCAGCTTACATGATATCGCAGGCGTGTCGATGCGACCTGTCCAGAGCAGTATCGATACCAACGTAGCATCATATTTGCACACCGCATTTGCCGAGGATTCTGTTCTTCTTGCAAAAATTAATACGACTGGCGCCCATTGGCGAATGCACGCGCGCTCGCTGTGAAGTTCTAGGAAGACGAACGGACATAGCAGGCATTAACGATACTTGCAATTTAAACCTAAGTAAGACAAGCGCGTTGAAGGGAGGCGTGCTTCAATGGGCGCGGCAACATTTGCCCTTCCAGCTAGCGCGGCGAACACAAAGAGCTTGCGTCAATTGTTGCCGCAGCCCAGCAATGGCGACGAAGGGGCGAGAGGAGAGAGAGAGAGAGAGAGGTGACGGAGCCAGGAAGATATGATAACACGCAGCGCAACAACAGCGGAACAGAGACGAGAAGAGGAAGGGAGAAACGTGCAGCGGACGGGTGGTGCGGCGTGCCGTGCCGGCCAGCCATGCTGAATGATGGTCTCAAGTGCAAGGGCTGTTATGTCGCCAAACAATGAGAGCGCTAGGTGGCATGGTGAACATGTGAGGTATTTCGGCGAAGCGCCATGGGTTGTGAAGCCCCCCTGTGCCTCGAGCCTCGTGGCCCAAAAAGGCCAATGGAGACCCGCATTGTCCAGGATTCCCACGACGCCGAACAGGCCTGTTTCCGATCAGGGCTCAAACGTCGTGTGAAGAGCTGGATCTTTTGCCTCTGTCAGTTTTTGTTGTTCCCGCCGTGCGTGCTGACCGCGTTGCATGTTGGACCACGCCGAGGTCGATCCATCCAAGCATGAGTTGTCGCGCTCGCGCGGGGCTAGCTTCGTGGCGCCTGGACCCGCGGCCCCTTATTCGGTCTTCGTCGGTATGTTGTGTGTTTTCTCTCTCTCTCTCTCTCTTTTTTGTTTGTCTTTTTCTATGTATGCATGCTTGCATGCGTTCATGTATGCCTGTCTGTCTGTTTGTCTGTTTGCTTGTATGCACGCATGTACGTACATCCGTATGATCAGAGGTATGCCACTACCTGTATATATGTATAGATATACGCCTGTCTCTCTCTCTCTCTTTCTCTCTCTCTCTCTCTCTCTCTTTTTTTGTTTCTCTCTCTCTCTCGCTCCATCTCTCTCTCTCGCTCCATCTCCTCCCCTCCCTCCCTCCCTCTTGCCCTCTCTCCCATCCTTCCTCTCCGCCTCCCTCCTCCTGCTCCGCCGTTCTATCCCTCCTGCCCTCTCGCCCATGCCTCGTCCCTTCCCTCCTTTCACCTCCGTCATTCTCGAGTCCGCCAGGCGCTCCACACCCGGGAGCCCCTCCATATCGACGACGCCTACGGCGAATCACCGCCGCCCCCTGCCTTTGTGGAAGCGCCTATGTGGCCGAACGTTGAGGCCAGACCTGCCAAGCCATCGGACCATGTGTTCCCCGAGTCGGTTTGGAAAGCCTTCGGGGAACACGTGGGCATCTTGAAGGTCGTCTTGGCCGTCTTGGAGGCCTCTTGGGCAAGCTTTCGGCGATCTTTGGGGGCTCTTGGGCCGTCTCGGGCCGTCGGAAGGCCGAAAAGAAGGAAATGTCAAAATCCGTCATAAACCCAAGGACAATCAATGTTTTTGGGCTCTTTTGGCCTTCCTGGAGGCCCTCTTGGGGGCCCCTTGGGCCCTTTTGGGCCAGCTTCGAGCCAACTTCGGCCATCTTGGTGGGTTCCTGGCACGTCTGACGCCGTCGGAAGCCGCTCCAGGGCCGTCTTGGAGGCCATCTTGGGCGTCTTGGAGGCCATCTTGGGCGTCTTGGAGGCCATCTTGGGCGTGTTGGAGGCCTCTTGGGCCGTCTTGGGGCCCTCTTGAGGCCATCTTGAAGGCCACTTGGGCCGTCATGGGGCCCTCTTGGGGGCCTCTTGGGCGATCTTGGGGGCCTCTTGGGCCGTCTTGGGCCGTGGGAATGCCGAGAAGAAGCAAGTTCCAACATCCTTCAAAAACCTAAGGAAAATCCATGAATTTGGCCTCTTCGGGCTCTTCTGGAGGACCTCTTGGAGGCCTCTTGGGCCGTCTGGGAGGCCTCTGGGGGGCCTCTTGGGCCGTCTTGGGCCGTCTTGGACTCTCTTGGGCCGTCTTGGAGGCCGTCTTGGACCATCTTGGGCGGACTTGGATGCCATCTTGGACCATCTTGGAGGCCATCTTGGGCCATCTTGGCCATCTTGGAGGCAATCTTGGAGCCGTCTTGGGCAGGAAATTGGGGAATTGGGGGCCTTCCGGGTGGCCGGCGGGACGGGCCGAAGCCCCAGGGGGGGTTCTTTTAGACAAAGAACCAAAACCAAAATCTAGATTGTTCAGCACGCCAGGCACCCCTTGTGATGAATCAACAGGGGGCGGCGGATCGAAGACGCCTACGGCGAATCACCGCCGCCCCCTGCCTTTGTGGAAGCGCCTATGTGGCCGAACGTTGAGGCCAGACCTGCCAAGCCATCGGACCATGTGTTCCCCGAATCGGTTTGGAAAGCCTTCGGGAAACACGTGGGCATCTTGAAGGTCGTCTTGGCCGTCTTGGAGGCCTCTTGGGCAAGCTTTCGGCGATCTTTGGGGGCTCTTGGGCCGTCTCGGGCCGTCGGAAGGCCGAAAAGAAGGAAATGTCAAAATCCGTCATAAACCCAAGGACAATCAATGTTTTTGGGCTCTTTTGGCCTTCCCGGAGGCCCTCTTGGGGGCCCCTTGGGCCCTTTTGGGCCAGCTTCGAGCCAACTTCGGCCATCTTGGCGGGTTCCTGGCACGTCTGACGCCGTCGGAAGCCGCTCCAGGGCCGTCTTGGAGGCCATCTTGGGCGTCTTGGAGGCCATCTTGGGCGTCTTGGAGGCCATCTTGGGCGTGTTGGAGGCCTCTTGGGCCGTCTTGGGGCCCTCTTGGGGCCATCTTGGAGGCCACTTGGGCCGTCATGGGGCCCTCTTGGGGGCCTCCTGGGCGATCTTGGGGGCTTCTTCGGTCGGAAAGCCGAAAAGGCGCAAGTTCCAAAATCCTTCAAAAACCTAAGGAAAATCAATGATTCTGGCCTCTTCGGGCGGGCCCTCCTGGAGGACCTCTTGGAGGCCTCTTGGGCCGTCTGGGAGGCCTCTGGGGGGCCTCTTGGGCCGTCTTGGGCCGTCTTGGACTCTCTTGGGCCGTCTTGGAGGCTGTGTTGGACCATCTTGGGCGGACTTGGAGGCCATCTTGGGCCATCTTCACGATTCTTTGAGGATGTCCCGAGCGAAACGGCAGTTTTTGGAGCCGTCTTGGGCAGGAAATTGGGGAATTGGGTTTTTCTGGGTGGCCGGCGGGACGGGCCGAAGCCCCAGGGGGAGTTTTTTTTCGGAAAAAGAACCAAAACCAAAACCAAAACCGAAAGGGTCTAGCACGCCAGGCACCCCTTGCGATGAATCGACAGGGGGCGGCGGATCGAAGACGCCTACGGCGAATCACCGCCGCCCCCTGCCTTTTTGGAAACGCCGATGTGGCCGAAAGTTGGACTAGAGCTTGGCCAAGCTATCGGACCATGAGTTCCCCGAGTCGGTTTGGAAAGCTTTCGGGGAACACATGGGAGAGAATGATTATGAACAGGAAGAGGAAGAGGAAGAAATAGAGTAGGAGGATGAGGGTTGTTAGGAGTCTCTTGGGGCACCCTTGGGGTCTGTTGGGGGCTTCTTGGGGGCCTCTTCGAGGCCTCTTGGAGGCATCTTGGGGGCCTCCTTGGGCCTCTTGGGGGCCTTTGGGGGCTTCCTGGGGGTCTCTTTGGCCGTCTTAGGGCGTTCCTGGTCCGTCTGACGCCGTCTGGAGCCGTCTTGGGGGCCTCTCTGGGCCGTCTTGGGGCCCTCTTGGGGCGCTTCAGGGCCGTCTTGGAGGCCATGTTGGGCGTCTTGGAGGCCTCTTGGGCCGTCTTGGGGCGCTCTTGGGGCCGTCTTGGGGGGCCCTTGGGCCGTCATAGGGCCTTCTTGGAGGCCTCTTGGGCGATCTTGGGGGCCTCTTGGGCCGTCGGAAGGCCGAAAAGAAGAAAACGCAAAAAACCTTCAAAAACCTAAGGAAAACCAATGATTTTGGCCTCTTCGGGCTCTCCTGGAGAACGTCTTGGAGGCCTCTTGGGCCATCTTGGAGGCATCTTGGGGCCATCTTGGCCGTCTTGGAGGGCATCTTGGGCCGTCTTGGAGGCATCTTGGAGCCATCTTACCCGTCTTGGAGGCCATCTTCGCCGTCTTGGAGGCATCTTGGAGGCCATCTTGGGCCATCTTGGCCGTCTTGGAGGCCATCTTGGGCCAAGTTGGGGCAACAAAGGCATTGACAGATGGATTTTCGGAAACTTACGGGTGGCCGGCGGGACGGGCCGAAGCCCACTGGGGAGTTCTTTTAGAAAAAGAACCAAAACCAAAACCTGAATCGTCCAGCACGCCGTGCACCCCTGTGGCAAGACCACAGGGGGCGGCGGATCTCCTGGCCCTCGGCCCATCCCGCCACCGTGCATGGGTTGTGGATTCCCCTTGGGCCGTCGTCGATCCCTCCTGGGGGCCCTCCTGGGGCCAGTCTTGGGGCCCTCTTGGCTCCGAGGAAGTCGAGCGACAAACCGCACCGAGCCACGCCAGGCCACAGGAGATCTGGCAATTCGGGCTCAAGGCCTCTGAAATCCGAGGCGGGAATGTATACATGACCACCGCCTGGAAGATCAATTTTCGGAGACCTCGGCAGGCGGTGGATGCCCTCGGGGGCCAGCATATATCCATATCCACCGCCCGCTGTGGCACCAGGACGTCGGTTCCCAGGCGGTCGATATGGATAAATCCCCGCCTCGCATGAAAGACTCTTCAGCAGTGAAGACTCGGGCTTAAGGGATTAGGCCAAGGACCTGAGGAGACGCCCACTTCCGTGTCCAACGGCACGTTGGCGCGGATACCACCTCGCATATTCTCTGACGACAGTACCAGAACAAACAGATTTGCTCTCCGCCACTCTTTTTTCCCCTTCCCCCTCCCTTCTTTTTTTTCTTTCTCCCTCTCTCTCTCTCTGTTTCCCTCTCTCTCTATCTCTTTCTCTGTCTTCCTCTCATCCCACTTTCTGCCCCGGCTCGTCGACCGGCCCGGAGTTCCTGCCGCGGGAGGCCCAAGCAGCGGTGGGCACCTGGCGTCTGCGTTCTGCTCTGACGACGAGCGGAGGTCGTGACGCGTGTAATTGTTCTTACTATTAAGTCGGGCATGTCCCTCTACAGGAGGAATATTCAAAAATGGTAAAGCAATAGTCTGGGGACGATTGTTTGACTATTTGTGAGCATTTTCGAATACTGTTTGGACAATTTTTTTATTGTCGGCCAAAATTCCCCTGTAGGGGGACACGCCAGACCTAATCTTAGTCGCCGATGCGCTTTTAGGGCACCAGGCTTGCCTGCCTGCTTGCCTGGCGACTCATCAGGAGCTGCCACTACTCCTGAATCGTCTCTCCTTTCTCCTCCCCCCTCTCCCTCCAGTAGTGTCTCCTGTCTGGGCCGTGGCGAGGCCCCAGATGTGGCATGACCACCCGTGCAGACTGCAGAGTTGGAGGGGGGAGGGAGGTCTGCCAGCAGGAGGGGCGGTGGGAGGAATTGAGGCCTTCGGGGAGGGTTGGAGGAGGGGAGAGGGTCGGAGACGACGATAGGGGCGAATAGCCAAGGGGGGAGCAATACATGTATCCCGGGGCGCCGATGATCTATGTCTTCGACAAGGCTCCCGGGCGAATACGTGTAATGCCCGCCCCTGGGCTATTCGCCCTTTATCATTGCCGCCGAGAGGGAAAGGATGCAAGCTAGGTGCGCCCTCGCCAGATCTGACATTCTACCCCTCCCTCCACCCCTTCCTGCTGCGCTGTTTTGTCTTCATCCGCGGACGCGCGTCAAAGCCGGCCTGGAACTCCAACAGAAAGACCCCATCGTGTTATGCGCCATCGGAAACAGGAGCTGCGTACGTACGAGGAGGAGGAAAAGGAGGAGGAGGAGGAGGAAAAGGAGGAGGATGTGGAAGGAGGATGACGGCGAAGAGCAGCAGCAGGAATTTGAGTGGAAGGAGCGGGAGCAGGAGGAGCAGGAGGAGCAGGAGGAGCAGTGGAGATGAGGGGGGCGACAACGATGAAATGGCTTCGGATCCAGACAAGTGGCCCACGCTGGGGCGAGAGCGCCGTTCTGAACGACGGGAGATAATCAGGCCCACGCTGCAGCGGGAGCAACATGTGGAAACGACGACAGTAGTCATATGATTAATGAAGCCATAGGAAAGACTACTTTTGTCCAATCTTGTGCGTAGAGAAATAACATCCGCAGAGAATCAGGTATCCTCCGGACGGAATCAGGGTAGAGAGGAGAGTAGTATTGATAACATTTGCAACTGCGGATCAGGGGAGGGAGGAGAAGGAAAGGGGGAGGGCACAAGTATTTTTTTCGTAGTGGCTCGTTCTTTGTTGGAGACGAAAAAGGGCGCGCGCCGAAATCCATCCCAAACGAAATTGAGTTTTTTTGGAGGGTCTCAGTGTGCAGGCACGCCCTGCCGCGCGGTGGGTTCCCGGCACATCCTAGAGCGTGGCGAGACATGCACTTTGCACGCTGCGCATGCTATCGCGTACCAATCATGCGTGGCTTGAGCTACTTCGCAGACGCTTTCTGGCGAGGCCCTTCGAGGGCCCTCTCAGGGCCCGCCGGGGCCGCCGAGTGCCGAGAGCTCCCGGCAGCCATTGTCGACAGTTGACAACAGCAACGCCGTCGAAAGAGTTGTCGAAAGGGCCGCCGAAATTGCCGCCGAAAGAGCCTTCGAAAGGGCCGCCAGAATTGCCGCCGAAATTGCCGCCGAATATCGCCACCGAAATCGCCGACGAAATTGCCGCCGAAATTGCAGCCAAAATCACCGCCGAAATTGCCGCCGAAATTTCCGCCGAAGTTCTGGATTGTGCCGCCGAAGAAAAATCGAATTTGACCTTGGCTGTGGTTCTATGCCTGTGTCCACGGCGTCATCGCGTTCAATAAAACAGTAACTCGCTTGGGATAGGGTAAAGAAAATTTCGGCGGCTGATTTTCGGCGGCGAGCTCGGCGTCTGAATTTCGGCGGCTACTTTGGCGGAGTTCGCAATTAGTTCGGCGGCAATTTCGGCGGCAATTTCGGCCGCAATTTCGGCGGCAAGTTCGGCGGCAATTTCGGCGGCGATTTCGGCGGCGATTTCGGCGGCGATTTCGGCGGCAATTCCGTCGGCGATTTCGGCGACGATTCCGGCGGCCGTTTCGGCGGCCCTCCTGGCAGCCTTTTTAAGGATCATTCCGGCGGTTTTGCTTTGGACAGCTGTCGACGAATGCTGCTGGGAGCTCGGAGCACTCGGCGGTGGCAGAGAGTCGATGTGCGGCGACGCGGGCTGACGTGCCCTCAGCGCGATGATGATTGTAACGTTTGTTCTCTTGTGGTTTTGGCGGTGACGATGGCGACGGTTGCGGTGATGTTTGGTTCAAATTGGATGCTCGTCAAAGGGCGTTGCAGGCGGGCCTGCGCGCCCAGCACTTCATGCTTTCAAAATACAAAATTGCCGCGCAACTCCTTCGGGATTCGGCGGCTGTTTTGGGTGTCGCGGTGGCACCAAAAGCAGGTCCGCGGTGACCTTTTGATGGGGGGATGGGGGGCAGGAAGGGGGGAGGGGTGAAGGGCGGAGGAGGGGGAGGTGAGACATGGTGGGAGGAGAGGAAGACGAACGCGACAAATTCTGACGCTTCGCGTTTCCTCGCCAGCCTCCACGTGGATTGCTCATGAGTGGTTTAGCCTTCTTGTTCAACCACCTGAGGTTGCCAATGTTAGCATGCGACGCAGGTACCCTGGGCTGGTTGCTCAGCCCCACGCTGCGCCGTGCTTTGCTCGGGTGGCTCGTTTACCTCTGGCGCCTGGCGCGACAAGGTACGATTCGTTTGATTTCCCGGTGTGGTCTCGCCCCTGGAACGGTTGCACTTCAGCCGCCAGGCACACTTGGCACCTCTTGCAGCTCTGCCTTCAGTCCCCGGCGTCGCTCCTCGGCGCTCCTCGGCGGCAGTTTCGGCGCCCGTTAGTTCGGGCGCTTAGGTGATTAGGTTTGGCTCGTAGCCTGGGCTGACTTCGGACGCCGCCTGCGCTTCCGCATGCGGCCGCGACGAAAAACAATTGCCATGGGCAAGGATGCGCGGCAACATGCGGCTCGGCAGTGAACCGCGTCCGTCATCGCATATATTTCGAAGGAGGAGGAGGAGGAGGAGGCAGGGGCCAGGGCCGGAGGGAGGAAGAAAGGAAGGAAGGAAACAAAACACGACGACAAGGATGATGAAAACACGGCTTTTGCGGATCTGATGCTGTGGGGGCTTTGGGGGAACCCTCTGCGCCATGTCGAGGCCCTCCTGGGATCCCCTGTGGGGCCTCTTGGGTCCTTCTCGATGCTCTTTGGGTCTTGTGGCCCTCTTGGGCGGTTTGGGGGGGGGTTGGGGGGCCTCGCGGGGCCGTTTTGGAGGCCATGGTTCAAACACGATGGGCCCCCCGCCGGCGGCCGGGCCATTTCGGGGCCACCCTGAGGCCTCAAACGGCCTTCGGAAGTCAAGAGGCGGAAGGGCAAAACACATGGCCTTGGCTTTCTTGGGGCCTTGGGAGGTTCAGAGGCTGTTTGGAATGGTATTGGGGCGATGCTTGGGCCTGCTGAAGGCATATCGGAGGCTATCCTGGGCCATGTTGTGCTATGTTGAACAATTTCGGAAGCCATTTTGCGCTCTCTGCGGCCCGCATGAACCCAATTTGGACCAAAACGGACGCCAGATTCAGCCGCAGGAGGATTCCATTTTAAGTTGGATCGAGCCATGCTACGGCTCTATATGAACTTGATCGACCCCCGGTAGGAAATTCTAGACGCTTCGCGTAACCCCACCAACCCATCCAGAAACGATGCCCCGGGGAAGTGCCTCGATCAGGGAAGTGGGCAGCACACAGAGGAAGGGTCCCCCGGAAAACGTCTCTTGGAGCTTTTTGGGGGCCTGTTGGCGGTCCCGGGCGCCTCTTAGAGCGTCTTGGGTGCATCGGAGAGTTTCTTGGGCCTCTTGGGGGTCTTTTGGGGGCCTCTTGGAGGCCTCAGGGGCGCCTGTTGGGGCCCACTGGGGCCTCCTGGGCGCCTCTTGGGGCCCTGTTGAAACGCCCTCTTTTTAGGCCATCTTGGAGTCATCGTGAAGCCTCGGATGGCCATCGGAATCGAGAGCGCGAGGAAGCTCAAAACATTGATTTCCCCGATATTTTGGAAGGGAGTTGGCCTCTTCGGGGCCTCCTGGGGGAGCTCTTTGGCCAATTGGAGCCGCCTTGAAACGGTCTTGGGGTCTCTTGGAGCATCGTGGGAGCCATATGGAGGCATCTTGGGATATCTTGAGCCATCGTGGAGGTCATCTTGGGATTTACGACTCTAAAGCGAGCTGAGGGTCGTAAGGAGTGGAAGCGAGCGTGCGCCCGCGGCCGCGTCGGCTCAAGCGGCCGGCCACTCAAATATGACTGTGTCTCACTGCGAGACACACAATCGCTATCGAGACCAAACGGATATTCTAGGGCGAAGCGGCTGGCTGGGCCTCCCAACCCCTTTCAAACTTGGTAGCGGAGTTGGCCTACCTATGGTGGTCAGCTCTTGCTCTACTCCTCACCATCCGCGGCACCTATCTGGTGGACTACGGACATGGTGGAACATCAGGGTGCAGTGGGTTTGCGTGGATGAATGTACATAACTACGCAGTACCGCAAGGATTCTTGCAGCGATACCTCTGTCCAAGCGGAGGTCTTTTACCTACATATTACCTCTCTGCGCTACTACACTCCGGAAATCCACCCACCTACTCCAACAGTTCTTCGAATATATAATGCATGCAGACATGCGATGCGAAATACTGCCGCCTCCGACCCCACGCAGACTTACGACGAAACAACCGAAGTCCCAGCGGACTACATCCGACTACGACCTACGAGGCCATTGCATTGGTGTTACTGTATTTGGGCCCACATGGGTCGCTATTGGGTGTGCGGTAGGACATGTGCGTGGCGGAGACGACACGACAACGACCGGCCCTCATTGGGACCCAGCCGGGCAAGTACCTTTTCGCGAATTCGTCCGCGAAGTACATGCTTGGATCAATGTGACCACAGGCAATGTGACGCCCTCCCGGCAGGCTGCAGCTCTGCAGCGAGGTTTGGGAGGTCTCGCGCGGGCCATCGCCGTGAGAGTCCCTCCAGCAGTGATAAATTTTGGCGTCAACATAGGCGGCCGCCACACCGACGGCGCCACCTACACTATGTTCCTCTTAAGTACGAAGTTCGAGAACTTAGAAGAGGAGCGCCAACTCAACTCTGGTACGGCTCTCATTGACTTTCGAGTCCATGCGGGTGAACGTATCGACCAGACGTTGGCACGGTTTGATATAGCCCGCTACGAAGCTGAAACAGCCGGCTTCAACATCCCCAACTTTCAAATCCTAGCTGCAATTTTTTTCAGAGCCCTTGCAGTGTGGACATCGCGTGCACAACAACTCCTGGGGCCTCTTGAACCACCGTATGCCGAGAGACCGACAACAATTTGACGCTCTATTTGAACGTGCGAGGTCGCATGCTCGCATTGCCGAGATAACCCCCAGCAATATTGGTGGCATCTTTAGTCGCGGTTACCGAGCCGAGACTTTCCACGTGGAGGTCAACGCAGGGCGACCTGCCAACAACGTCTGGAATGATGATCCACAATCAACTGAGACCACTGCGCTGCTGGCTCAGAATGGTGGAACGGCCTCGGGGTCGCAGGACTCCTGGGCCAGACCTGGGGGGCCGCCCGGCGCGGTCTCTCTCCCCCATGCAAGCCGTGGCCCTAATTGGCTCAGCGGGGCAACCCGCCGAGTCCGACTTCGACTCTGGTACTGATGCGGCTGCGTCTTCAGATGGCGAAGCTACCGCCCTGGATTACTCTGATATGCCTATATGCCTTACTGAAGAGCAACAAGCTCAATGTTCATATTTTCAGGCCATCAAAAACACCAGCGTCGCTGGCGGAGATTCATGAAGAAACCAGTCCGACAAATAAGGCGCATTGTACGACGATCACTTAAAGGGAAAGGCAAAGGTCGAAGTACAGGCAACGGTGAGCGTCGGCGATTGCATGGCGGAGGCAAGTTCGCATTCTCAGCGTCTCTTACGCGACCCCAGCATGAAGAAATGTTTGTAGATTGGCAGAAACCGCAGGCGCGCGTCGGGCAAAGGCAAGGGGCGGCGGGGGCACCCGAAGGATGCCAACGGTAAAACCACGGAGTGCGACCTATGCCGCAGCGCGCAACATTTCCGACGCGAATGCCCCCAAGGTGATGGAAGAGGCAGGGGTCCGTCAATGCATTTGGCTTACTTTTAGCAGACTCCGCCGATGCTTGAGGCACAGTTGTTAAGCTCATGGCTGACAGATATCTAAGTGCCAGTCTGGCCCTCGAAAATTACGCCGACGAGCTGTTCGAGGAGGTGTTCGCTGGCCACAAGGATATCGATTGGGCAGAGCGGCTGCGTGTGCCCATCGCGGGGCAACCTGCAGATATTGAGTTGGTCGAGAACTTCCACGTGCCCGCCGAAGGAGATTTTGGTGTGGCGGGGGCACGCGCGGATTCAGAATCTACCATTCCTGCAACAGATGAAGAATTACTGGCGATGCTCTATGCTCGGGTTATTGGAAATCCGACAGACATTGAATTAATCGATGGCGACCCTCTGCGGGGAAGCCCGGGAGACGCCGGTGATCTATGCGGGCGCATTCAACAGGGGCTTGGTCATGATGAAGAATTTCCATGCGCTTTTGATGTTTCAGATCGACCCATGGGCCGCCAGAAGCGATCGCCAATCCGCCCAGTCTGGGGGAAGACAAATTATCGCGACGATGACGAGGGCGAAGAACGGGAAGATAGTGACCGCATGATGCGTCGCGGTCGGGTTCCCAGTCGCGCGCCAGATCGCACGCGTGCCCGCTCCAGTGGTGCTCGTTCTAGCGGTCGCCAGCGCCCTTGCCCCTCTGTCGCGGGGGCCCCAACGGCCCCGCCGCGGCGGGCCAGTGGGCCGGCCACTCCCCCGTGGAGGGGGCGCCCGCGGGGGCGCCCGCCTCAAGAGGATCAGCCGCGAAAAGAAGTATCCAGAAGGTAGCATGCAGCGCCTTAATGGCTACGCGGAAGCTGGATTGGCTCGCCAGCGCATGCCCCCAGGTCAGATGCATTGCTGGCTGGGCCAGGGTTGGGGCGAGCATCAAATCCGGCATTGGTATTCTCTTCGCAACATCAAACGAGATGCGCAAGGCAATGTCATGCGCTCGACAAGGGCAGGGCCTGTCAAATCACAGGATAAGATGGTTGCGCGCAGTCTCAAGATGGCTATTATCGAGGAACGGAAGCTCTACAGAAACGTATGTTGCTCATGCCCCGGATATGCTGACCATGGGCATGGTTGCCCCATGAGACGCCCATCGAGAAGCCCGAATTTGAAATTAACACCACTGCTGGGGCCCATGGTGATGGTCGGGGTCACTGCCGATCCGAACACAACGCCATATAACGAGCAGCTGACGGAGAGCGACTACGACCACGCCGCAGCGGGAGAAAGAGCTCGCGCAAGCCTCGTTTGGAAGAACTCGACACCCACTCATTATTTGGTGCAGTCCAATCGCGATTGGCACGCAGGGAAACCCGCCGATCACAAATCAGAAGAATGAGATCAACGAGAAGCTGATGAAGGTGAAGATTATGAGATGGCTGAAGAAGTCGATCCCGCGGACGCTGCCCCTGAAGGGTGCGCGTCGAGCGATTCGGGTATTACGGGCGTTGCGTGTCAGACGGATATTCCGATCGACCCCGAGTCTGTTGTCGCAGAGGAGATGGATCTCTCCCTTGCGATACGGATTGCTTGCCGCGCTCACTGCGTGGGTTTGATAAAGACAAGCATAGTCGAAAGACGAAACGCCACGACATACCTTCTTGCAGGTAAGCGCAAGACCACGCTTAAGAACATGGCCCTCAGGACGCCAGACGAAGTCGATTTGGATCCTGACCGAGGTCCCGCGCGTTATGTGCCAGGGGCGCAGGCAGGGGCCACGGCTTAGGCAACTCCTAAGCCAAAGCCAGAGGCGATCATCGACATCCCTCCATCTTCTGACTCATCAAGCCCATCCTGGTCCTGATCAGCTCACACCCAAAACAAATGAGAAAAATAGCCCAGATGACCCTAACCCTGGGGGCAGCAAACAGCAGCGATATGCGTGGCAACCTGCTGATCGACAACGACCCAGAGGACCGGCAGTGGCTGCCGCAGCAGCTGCATCTCAGGTAACCAGTACCCCTACTCCAAAGGAGCCTGCGCCGCGTCGCGGCCCTACGCCAGGTCGGACGCCCAGGGCAGGATGGGTGCCCGCGCTGGAAGGACAGACAAGGGATGCTTCCTCTACGAGGCGTGGTACTGAAAAGCTACTGGCCACCTCGTCGAAGGCGCCAGGAATGGCCTCCAGAGATAAGACAGTCGAGTCTTATAACATCAAGGAAAAGACACGTCAGGACTTCGATATCAGCACCCCGACAGGAACTCCTCGGACGCCTGGGGGAACTGCTGGCGTTGCCATATCGGCGGCGAGCTCATCAGCACCTGCCGCGCCAGTGGCAGCTCCACGCTCCGCGGGGCAACCTTCTCAGAGTTCCGCGGGGCAACCTGCTCAGAGTTCAGCTGGGCAACCTGCCCTTGCTTTGGAGGTGCCAGTGGGATGCCGGGAGTGCGCGCGTCCATCCGCACGAAGATCAACCCAGCATATCATCTCCAGATTGACGACGGGCCTGATCGATACATGGTGGTGAAATGCAACCTCGTGGACACTGCCGCCCAGCATGGCCCGGAGTCACATGCGCGCCAGGTAGTGCGCAGCGTTCTGCGTAAACGACCAGTACTCACGCTTGATTCTGACAGGGAATATCTGACTGGGGCCCTCATATCAGAAGATGTCAACACGCCAAAGTTCAGCTTTGATAAGCAACGTCAGATCTCAGAGTGGCTGACGACTGCCCTTCGTCAAAAACTTTTTCGCAGAAGTCGTCTTTCGGACAGATTCCTGCGGGAAGTGCCATCCTGCGACGAGTGCGAAGGATGGGCAGAATTATCGCAGTTGCTCAACAACTGGCCAGCTGAAGGATATGAGAACTACCACTACAAGCACCTGGAGACTGTGCGCTACAAGCTCCAGAATCAGCACTGGACGTGCCGGGCTTACGCTGCGCTGGAACTTCTTGGCACGGTTGACGACGCTGGAATGAAAAAGAACAGGCTGCAGCTCAAGAAGCTGAAGTACTCCTCCGAGAAGCACGAAGCGCACATCATCTGTCCAAGTAACGGACACAGCAGCCTTGAGATACTGTGCCCTGAATCATTATATGTATGAGAATTTCGGACTTGTCCGCTCCAGGTGCGCCATGTCATTTCACCCGTGGAACTCAGTGGGAAAATATTCCGAGTATACTTAGCATTGGAGTGCCATGCCGCGCCAAAGACACCGGCAAAACGAGGGGCAGACAGTTCGCACATGGTTGCCCATGCCGTCCTGGTGACAATCGAATCCAGTCTGGTCTGCGCGTTGATTCCGAGGTGTTTGTCATGGCTAGCTTGAAGAACCTGCTCCGGGACAACATTCCGATTTTGCGCTCAGCACATGACATCGCCATGTCAGCAAGCCGCGACGGCAGGATTCCTCCGACCCATGTCGTCCAGCTGATAGGTACTCTGCCCAACCAGCATTGCAGGTGCAATCGCGTGGGACAAGTATGGGTCAACCCCTTCTACCTGCGAGACAGCAATCAGCCGCATCAGGGTGGTAATATTTCTATCGAAAAGATGTGCGGATATCGTAGTGACGCATCATATTTGAAGGATTGGTTCATCCCGAAGGCCCCCTTCAATTTGAGGTGTCCCGATCCGACTCCCGCTCAGGAAGTCGAATTCCCAACAGTGGTCATGATGCAAGACGCGTGCCACGCGGGGACACCTGCAGGGGGATTTGATGGATCCTGGATGCAGGCCCAGAACGCGGACGTGACAGGTATTACTTCAAGTGGCGTCACGCCCTCCGACACGCTGTACGTCAACGATCCGTGGCGTTCTCATGTACAACCACTGCCAGCGCCTGCAGGGCAACCTGCTTCATTTGCCCCAGCGAGCAGAGCGACCACACCATTTGGTACTCCACAGAGTGCTGGGAGCACCAACAGCTTACAGGCGAGGCTCCAAAGCATTCGAATGGATCCGCAGCTCTATCAGGCTTTACAGGCGACGTCGCCATTTGCATCTCCACGTCCACATGCGGGGCAACCTGCTTCTCCTGAGCAATATGCTGTACATAGAACCGAGAGTTTGGTGGGTCAGCAAGAACGGATGTATCGGCAGCTGCGTGAACCCGCTCAGAGCATGCGTGGGGATGGCATGGACCTCCCTAGCACCAACTGAACGCCGCCTTGGGAGTAGCTTCCGGAGCCAATCCCATCGCCGGACAACCCCAATCGGCTTGGATATGTGCCAGCATTTTTCAGTCATCCGATATGCGATCCAACGGCTGCTGACCGTCCAACAGCAGCACTAATGGATTACCCACTCTATCCTGACTATCACGCTCAGGTGAGTGGTACTCCCCGAGTGGGAACACCGCCCAAACAAAACCGTATGTTCGGGCGGCGGCCGACGACTTCTACCAGTCGCAGCTGACGCGTTGCCCAGGGTATGCATCAGGTGTGCCAGGCCAGATCCCTCACTATGGGTATCTGGCCGCCCCCATGGATCAAGATGTGTAGCAACAGGCCCCAGGCCTGGCACCGCCATCAACCATGGGAGGGCTGCGCCCTGAGATCCTGGCCATACATGAGGCGCAGCAGGCCAACCTGGCGATGCAATCTGCCCGCCAGCGTCGAAACCAGGAGCGTCAGGTCAATAGAATGCTGAGCCGCGCGGGGAAACCTGCTATTTCCAATGCAGCAGGGGCACCTGCGATCAGTACAGCCACGCTTGCAGCAATGCAGTTACCGACGGTTTCGCTGATTCGGTTCGATGCTGGTGAGACCACCCTGGAGCGTCAGGCGCGTATCAGGCCGTCGGCAACACCGTCCAGTATCAGCGACGGCGACTTCGACAAGTGTGCCAAATGCCTGGACCATTTCATGAACCGCGATAAAGTCTGGAGTCTCCAGCGCGGCCACATATTCCATGCACAGTGCTGGGGTCGAGTTGCTCATGCTCATGTGGATAGACAGTTGGCTGGGAACATGGAAGGTTCCGCGAGTGAGGCCCCCTGCGCTATCTGCAGGGGTGTTGGCCGAATTACTTTTGGGTTCCACTGCGCCCTTGCCGGAGATCAGGAGTCACTCAATCTCCATGAAGATCTATTCCGAAGCGGCGAACGAGCTCAGGGACCTCCGTGAAGAGCTCAACCGCGTCACGGCGATGATGGCGGGCAATGCGGTAGTCTCGATGGCGACACCTGCGGGGCAACCTGCATCGTCAGACAACGCGGGGCTAGTAGCCGAGGCAACCGCACTTACAGGGGCACCTGCTATAGACGCGCCTATGCCACTGGTGGCAGAGACCGCCAACAACGCAGGGGCACCTGCTACATCAGCACCACCTTTGGTGCCAGTGAACGATGCGTGGTTGAGGCGCATGGAGAGGGCTGCTGACAGGAGCGCTCAGTGGCTTCAGTCTCCACGCACGCACATGCCATATGGGCGAGACCTTCGCCCGCGCAGTCAGCGCAGGACGGAGAGCCCTGTAGGCGCGCGCATTGGCAGTAGTGCGATATCCGAACGCGACATGCGGCATACTGTGTTTAAGGTAAATACGGGTGGCCAAAAGGGCATGCGCGCGGATGAGGACACGTTCCTGAACCTGCCAGTTGCTTCCGCATCGCACCCATATACATATGGCGAATATCTTACAGCCTGGATCTTTGAAAGGAATCCTATTGCGGAAGAAGAGGCTCGTGTATACATACACACATATATATATGTGTAAACGCCTTTACATCTTTGTCGCGGAGCGACTGGGTGTTGGAGCAGAGGCGCCGCAATGGCATGCACGGCGCGACATTGTCTGAAGTGCCTGGATTATTTGGTGAACGCCACGAACTAGCTTTGGCAGCTAACAGTGGAGCTATGACAAATGGTATGTTGATTATTCTTCTGGATATTGACAGCAATAGTAACATCATTGGTATCAAGACGGCACAGACCTCTAAACAGGTATCTGGCTCCCACGGACACGCCATCAAGAGGCTGAACCTGACGAAGAGGCTCTACGTGCCAGGAGTGGGACATGGCGCCGCGATATGTGATAAGTCTCTGCGCTGCAAGATTTTGCGCGCAGAAAGGGGGGATCCGGCGGTGGCACCTGCTGTGCAGAGACTTGACACTTACTCAGCAAATTTAGCTGAGGGTTCTGGGGAGAACCTCCCTGCTATCTTGGGTCTGAGGAGCATGTCCGACATGAGGGCCATCCTGATCCTAGAGCAGGGGCACGAGAGGATGATCATCCTTGGTGCGGAGATGTACAAGACCCTACTTGGAAAGGGTGCCTGAGTGCTTGATTTGATGAAGACACCTTCTGGGCATCTGGCACTCAAGGCAGCGTTTCTGCCACTTCGGCCTCAAGTGCGACCGCGCTAACATGTTGCCCAGCGGATCAGATCTGCAAGTGGCGACTACCTGTGCGCGCATCCCGACCAACCTATGGCGATGCGCATGCAGCATGGCAGGGGAACCTGCACAACCTACTGAGCAGATCCTACATTGGCACGGGCAAGGTGCTCAGAAGGCCGAGTGGCGCAACAAGACGCCAGCGATCATGACCGCGAGGTTAATTGATCAGATGGGTTTAAATATAACGCAGAGAAGTCACACAAGTGCTGTACATCTTAGTATCCATACCCGAGTAGATAAAGGAACCCGGACCTACTTTCAGTCTCCTGAGAATGGCCTCGAGTGGGACCATGTCTTTAGACGGGTGACGACGAACCTGGGCGACAACACCATCATCCAAGACATCGAGATCCAGGGCCAGCCTATCGGGTACACTTACAACGCACCATTACCCAGTGGTGTTGTCAACATTCGTACCCGACTGTACTGGCAGCAGTCGGAACCGTTTCTCCTGGGAGGCGGAAGCTCACGTCCACGCTCGAGGCGAGTGGCGATCATCGGTGGCGATCGTCTCCCTCCCCCTTCGATTGGGCGCGGCCGCGTGCCCCCCTCTATTCCCGAATTTCCGACACTTAGCTCGCCTGAGACAGAACAACAGACAGCACTACCAGCTGATGCCAGAATAACCCAAAACAAAAACGGAAAGCAGACAAAGAAGTTGGCATCCTCCACGCAATATATTCGAACTAGTCGAAGCAGGCAGCGACGACTGTGGAGATGACCTGAAAGGACTCGGATGTAGTGCGTATTACACCGACGCACCTCTTGACTCCGACACGTACAGCGACGATGCAGAGGGGACTTTCATCGCACTACTTGCGGGGCAACCTGCTGGATCCTATGCAGACGTATTCCCTGTAATCCCAACCTTGTTACGGACGACGCAACAAGGTAGATCTGTTGGAATTGTGTGAAGAAAGCGGAGGCATCTCTCAACTGGGATTCAGCCGAGGTCTGTCCTCGGTGGGAAACCTCGACACACGTGCCTTTATTGACTTTGGCAACAAGGATGCTCGATATGCAGTGCTGCACTATTTAGACGTTTGCTTCGCCGAGGTTGTCATATTACAGCCGACCTGCAGAACAACTGGGTTGCCTTCCCATTTCAATGCGCAGGTTAACTACGACACTTGGCATGCACATCATAAAGAAGACTTGCCACATATCAAGTTATGTGGGCAGGTGTCTGTACGTCAAAATGAGCTTCGACGATTCTACTTACGAGAACGACCAGTGCGGACTTGGGTGGATCAGATACCACCATGGACTACGTTGGCCAAAAGCAAGGGCACTTGCAAGGTGAACATGGATCACTGCACTACTGGCTTAGGGGTGACTCCCACGGGGCATTGATGCGAAAGCCGATTGAGATTATGGCCAACCATCGTCTTTTGCTCACCCCTTGTGAACGAAAGCGATGTGCTGGCCATCATCACCGCGCGTTGGTATGTAACAAGGAACTGTCCACGGCTGCACAATATTCTCCAAAGATGCAGTCGCTTTTCGTCGAGGGTGTTCAGATAGCGCACGATCTCCTCCAGGTAACTCGTGATCCTTTCCATGGCTGCCCGTATTCGTGCACCGCGCTGGTCACTGACGTGGGGGGATGCGACTCGGATGGCCCGAGTCTCCCTCGACTACCTCATGGCTTGACTGCGAGACCACCATCGAGGGGGCTCGGGTGTCCCGCGTGCGCGGACAACGTTAACATGCATTCTCCCTCTCATGATCGAGATCCGAGACATTGCAGGTGGTGCGATATGGGCGACTACCATTGGGAATGTCGGAGCTGTAAGAATAACTATGGGAAGAACAAGCCTGGACACGTAATAACACCTGGCAAATGCAAGTTTGCCAAGCCTTGGAAGTTGCCCGACAATCATGTACAGATGCCACCGGTTCCTGCCGAACCGGCAGCAGGACCTGCACCGCCAGCTCCTGCTGAGTTAGCAGCGCCACTACCCGAGGCGCCAGCCGCATCGCCACTTACGCGGCTATGATCACCGAGACCCGACTCCAGAGCTGGACCTGCAGCGGGCGCAAGCATTCACGACATTCTTGTAGGAAGACATGTTGCTGAACCTGCTGCAGGCCAACCTGCTTCGAGTGGAGCTGGTAGTTCGGATGGCCATCTCCGAGTACCGCAGGTTGGAGTCAGACGTGGTAGACAGGTGGAGAAGCACCTCCTCCACCACCAGCAGGGAACCCTGCTGCGCGACCACGACTACCAGACTGGTCACGGTTCGATGTACAAATCAGGTTCGAAGCCTTGACCCCAGCGTGGTAACACGCGAGTTGGGGAAGTTCCACTTGCGTTGGTTCCACGCGAAAGAGCCCAAGATGAGACTCATATTCAGCAAGGTAGGTCTGGACAATGTCAGACTCAACCTGATTAAAGGTGTCTGCGACGCACGTCGAGAGTGCAAAGCTTGGGACAAGCCTGGGCACATTTAGTATTGAAGTGGAATGTGATCTGATGCTCTACAAACCAGAACACAATATCTTCCATATTATCGATCGCTGTATACGAAATGCTACTGGGATAGAGATACCAGACAAGACTATGACCTGTATCCTGGATGCATATCATCAGTGCTGGATGCAGTTTGGACACGCAAAGGTACTCTACTTTGATGGAGAGGGTGCCCTTGACAACGACACTGTGAAAGAAGGCCTCAAGGCAAAAGGCGCTGAACTTAGGACGCGTGCGCGTGTGCAGCACGCTACAACGATCCAGGCCAAAAGTGGCATCCCACTCCATCTACTTCACGTCATGGAAGCTGAGCTCCAACGGCTAGGTCTACCTCTTGTGTTCACCCGACTACTGCACGAGGCCCTGTTCGCCGCCAACGCGTTCGCCTTCTATAGCGAGGTGTCGCCATAAAACGTTATGTCTGGACGGCAACCAGCAATGTTTTTTTGACCTACCTGTCTTGGACCACGAGCAGCCGACGGAAACTGGACCACTCTGGTGAACAGACGATGCGCAGGGTATGTATGGAAGATATCACACAAACCACAGCAGCAGCTAAGACCAATTGTGCCTTACGCACTAAAACGACTATTACTGGTCAGCATTATTACGATGAAGGAGACTTGGTCGATTATCATCTCCCCACGACCACGAAGGATGACTGGGGTGGCTGGAATGGCCCGTTCCCAGTTGTAAAGAATGATCCCGAAAAGGGGGCCTGTCATCATCCGAGTGGGCAATCGAGATGTTCAAACACAATGCTGCGATGCAAGACATTCACTATACATTGAAGCACTGATCGCCCGAGAGATTGATTCCGACAGCGCTGCACTACGCACAGTGTTAACATTCGTAGCCAGCCCATCGGCGGGGAGACCTGCTCTGCCCTTTGGTTATGTGCCGACTAAGAAAGGGACGCTTCAAATGACGACTGCAAGCCGTCTATCTCCCAAGGTACACTTAATTCTTCAGTACCTTATCTGAAACTTCTTTTGGATTGAGAATGTAGTTTCGGTCGCGCTAGCTAAGAGTATTCATAAGCTGCTTCCTGCTACTTATGCCGACAGCTGCACATTGGTCCACTACGACAACGACGTGAATCCATGATTCCATTATTATCAAGCAGAAGGTACTGCTCTGAATATGCATGATATAACTGGACCAGCACATGCGAGAATTATTCAATGCCCGAAGTCCACTAAACCTCAAGCAGGTTTTGATCAGGACATGTCAAGATTTGAGGATTTGGCAGATACACCGACACCTGAGGGAACCACAAGAGAATCCTCAGAAGCCGAACCACCACATGATGATGGGCGGTTTTTCACGATTTACGAAGCATCAGAGGCTGATTTTGAGTGGCATGTTATGGAAATGTGGTTTGCAGAACTACAAGAGGAAAGGGAACTGCTGGAGGCAACTCCACCAGAGGACGTCTTCGCCATACCTACACAGATGGTTCCAGATCAAAGTGTGCTGATCACTGTAGCTGATGAACAGCGGGGATACCTGCCGAAGTGGGGGCGCACTCGCGATTCCGATGCCGAGGAGACGTACTACGTCCCAATGTGCACCATGGTCGAAGACGACAGCTACGGACTGGACTCAGATGAGAATGGTCGATATGTCGAAATCTATATTACGACAGAAATGTCAGAGGTGGTCCCGTCCGAACAACATCATATGATACTAGATGCCGACCGGGTGACCAGTGCGCGAGTACACGTAGCCGCCGCTGCAAACCGAGCAGCGGTCGTTCAGGAAGACGACTTCTTCGTCAAAGCTGACATCCAGGCGAATCCCGGTAAATAATCGAGGCCCTCTACACTAAACTCAAGACGCTGTTCGATAACAAGTGCTTTATGATGTAGGATATAGCTAAAGCGTCGAACATCATGACTCCGAGATACGTGTGCGCATGGAAGTTCGTGAAGAAGGAGAAAGGCGAGATGGAACGTACCATCAGACTACGCTTGGTTTTCCGAGGTTTCAAGGATTTTGAAGCCTTCGACGTAGAAACATCTTCGGGAACGGCGCGACGGTCAAGCCGGAGGCTACTCGCTAGCACGGCAGCGCGCAAGGAAGCAATGGACCATTGATTCCCTCGACATCAACATGGCCTTCCTGAAGGGACTGACCTATCAGGAACTTGCTGAGGCTAGTGGTAAAAAGGAACGCGTGGTGCGTTTTACTTTGCCGCCTGGATCGTCCACAGTGCTCCAGACTCTCCCAGGATTCGATCATTATGGCGAGTCAAAGCACAGCCTACAGTGCTTGAAACCAGGCGCGGGCACCAAAGACGCACCGCGTGCTGTCTCACTGAAGCTCGGGAGGACCACCAGAGGTTTCGGTCTCCGACCCGCGTCCTACGACGAGGAGTTCGAGACGAGCAACAACTTGCTCACGGCCAAGCAAGTTTATGACATTAATATGGCCGGCACTGAGGACACCATTGCCAAGCATGTCAAGTGCGTTGAAGATACCGTTGGTAAGTGCAAGCTCAACATGCACACATGCACCAGCTGTGCTGTGATATACACCAAGGATAAGGACGGCAATGTTACTTTGAACCAAGATGAATATATCAAACAGCTCCGTCCTATACAACATCCCGAGTTGACCGGCGCCGACGCCGACGGTCAGGCAACCAAGATGGTGGCAGACATGTTCGTCCGCCTCAGGGGCGCGCTGGCGTATGGATTAAGCACTCATGTGTGGTTGATGGCGCATGCTGTTTCTTTACAACGTGTCCAAGAACCGACCAACATCCAAGTGCGACGACTGAGCGCGATCACCGGGAAGCCACATGCCTGCCCAAAGAAGATCGTCTACCAGGATGAATCATACGGGCGAGGTCGAATAGCGGTTGGGGATACCGACGCCTGAGTGGAGACGCCGATGACGACGTCAAAGGCTATGGTATTCGCGGGGCAAGCCTGCTACGACGTGGAAACACGCCATCTGGTAAGCCTGTCGTTCACTTGATCGATGCGCACTGCAAGTCTCATCGCTTGCAAGTCCGCTCGAGCTATTCAGCAGAGACGCTCGCAGCAGCCCATAATTTGGAGGACTGTTATCCCACGATTGACTCTGCACGAGCTTCACGCAGGGCCGCTCACGCCACGCCCACTCGGTTGAAATATAAACTTGAGGTGGGTGGCCTGAGCATCAAGTTCACCTTGGCCATAGATGCTGAATATGTTTTCAAGTCCTTATCAAGCAAGGACTTCACGAAGCCGGCTGAGTGTACCCTTTTAGGGCACACCAGTTGGATTCGACAGATGATGGAGCGTGGGGTCGTGCACAGCATCCAGTTGCGCGACGCCCGTGATATGACCGCGGATGGCCACACCAAGGGGGGCATCGACAGAGACATGCCCCTACAAGTCATGGGAGGTATACAGGTCTTCAAGCATGACCTAAAGAGACCCCATATCGGGCTGGCCAGGCATCAAGTTCTGACGCCGCCTGATGAGTACGTCAAGTACAGAACTGTACAAGCGAGGCAACTTGCGAGCGGGTCTACCCTCCTTCTGGCCCGCTCTCTTTCCTTTGTCCTTGTGTGCACTAGCTGCTGCGCCTGCTGTGTACGGGCGACGGGCTCGCGCTTCGTCTCCCCCCACCCCGACTCTAAAGCGAGCTGAGGGTTGTGGGGGGTGGGGGCGAGCGCGCGCCCGCGGCCGCGTCGGCTCAAGCGGCCGGCCGCCCACATATGACTGCGCCTCACTGCGAGGCGCGCAATCGCTATCGAGACCAAAAGGATCTATTGCTTAAGATGGCACACCCTCTCCTATTGGGACTATCGTTACTACGGCATAACAGAGCTGGAGCTTGGCGTCGCCTAAGGCGAAGCTGCTGGCTGGGCCCCCCAGCCCCCTTCAAACTCTCCGAGGCGCTCTTGGAGCCATCTGAAGCAGCGCGCCCCCCCCCCCCCCCCCAGGAGGCCCAAATGTGGCCAAAACTTAGGAAAATCAATGATTTGGGCAGTCTCGCCGAGGCCTCATGGAGCGTCTTGGGTGCCTCAGAGGGGGCCTCTTGGGGCATCTTGGGGGTCTCTTGGGAGCCTCTTGGGGGCATCTTGGGGGCCTCTTGGGGACTTCTTGGGGCCACATGGGGCCATCTTGGGGCCATCTCGGAGCCTATTGGGGCCTTCTGGGCGCCTCTTGGGGCCATGTTGGAGGAGATCGATCACGGGGGGGGTCCTAAATTAGCCCCCCCCCCCCCCCCTCTCAGGAGGCCAACGTGGGGCCAACGCCATGTAAATCCAATGATTGTGGCTTCCTCGCCGAGGCCGCTTTGGACGCTCCAGCGCGTCGCGGACCCCCCCGTCGAGGTCCAGGGGGGGGGGGGGGGCAGGGGGAGGGGTCAAGAGCCCCCCTCCCCGCCCGCAAGCCGTCGCGCTCAGTTCCACCCGCCCTCCCAACACATGCGTAGCACCCGAGCCTGGCCCGAACCGCAGCATATTCAGCAGTCGCCTTTGGATGGGCAGCTACTGGGGGCGCATCCGCCGCCGCCGCCGCCGCGCCGCCGCCGCCGCCGCCGCCGCCGCCGCTGTCCGTCGCCGCCGCCGCGCCGCCCGCCGCCGCCATCCGCCGCCGCCGCCGCCGCCCGCCGCCGCCGCCGCCGCCGCCCCCGCTGCCGAGTCGCCGCCGCCGCAGCCGCGTGGAGGTGCCCTCATGGACCCTGGTTGGCCCCCAGTCGCCTGGGGGAGGGGGTGTATATTAATAGGGAACAGTAATCAAAACGCCCCCCCGCCCGCAAGCCGTCTCGCACACTCCCACCCGCCCTCCCACACATACGTAGCACCCGAGTGGCCCGAACCGCAGCATATGCAGCAGTCGTCTTTGGAAGGGCAGCTTCTGGTGCCGCATCCGCCGCCGCCTCCGCCGCCGCCCCCGCCCCCCGCCGTCGCCGCCGCCGCGCCGCCGCCGCCGCCGCTGCCCACCGCCGCCGCCGCCACCGCGCCGCCCGCCCGTCGCCGTCGCCGCCGCCGCAGCCGCCGCCCCCGCTGCCGAATCGCCGCCGCCACAGCCGCTGCCGTCGCAGCCGCTGCCACAGCCGCTGCCGCCGCCGCAGCCGCTGCCGCCGCCGCCGCCACCGCCGCCGCCGCCGCCGCCCCCGCCGCCGCCGCCACCGCCGCCGCCACCGCCGCAGCCGCCGCAGCCGCTGCCCGTTGCCCCCGTCGCAGCCGCCGCCGCAGCCGCCGCCGCCGCCAAGTGTACCCTGTATTGTTTTTGACGGGGATGGTGGGCGGCCGTATCGGGCTGGCTGCGCATGATCCGAACTTGGAGGCAGAGTGTGTTTTGTATTGTTTGTTACAAGGGATGGTGGTGGGGGCCCTCATGGACCAGGGTTGGCTCCCAGTCGCCCGGGGGAAGGGGTGTATATTAATAGGGAACAGTGATAACCCCCTCCCCGAGGGGGAAGAAGGAGGGGTAAACGAGGAAACGCTTTAGACCACCTACGCCCATAGGGCTGGTTGGATTCTTCGAGCTGGACCCCGCGTTAGTAGCAGGAGTCGAGCCGGAACCACCCGTCGTAGGTTTTTCTTGGAGGGATGAATCGAGCCCAATAAGAGTTGGGTCGAGTCTTGTAGGGCTCTGAAAGAGCTTGATCGGCTCGTAGAAGAACGCTGTCAAACTTGGAGCCCGAGCAGGATTCTTTTAGGGCTGCATCGCGCCTTATGATGATTCGAG
>CAUYUJ010014421.1:37500-73412 GCA_963575745.1 Prorocentrum cordatum
GTGAGGATGACGACGATGATGCTGATGATGCTGATGATGCTGATGATGGTGGTGGTGGTGATGATGCTGCTGCTGCTGATGATGATGATGACGACAGGAGGCAATCGGAAAGGAAGAGGGGGAGAAGGCGTTTCTTTCTATTCCCTCATCATCTCTTGTGTCTTCATTGTAGGAGGAGAACACCTAGGATGAGGAGTGGATGGGGGGAGAAAACAATTCGTATCCAGAAATTGGGATTGCTGTACCTGCCCCTCCTCCTGGGTCTCCTCCTCCAAGGAGTCTCCACCTTCTCCTTCTCCTGGATGGCGGCGCATATCCTACCGTCCTTCCTTCCCTCGTCCTCTGCTTCCTCCTCGTCTGCCTCCTCTTCCTGCTCCTCATCCTCCCTGGGTGTCCTCCTCCGCGCGAGGCGCGCACCCGCGGGCCTCCCGGCGGGCCCCGCGCGGCAGGACGGAGGGTCCGAGTTCAGTTGCGAGATGAGGCCCGCCGCCTCCCCCCGAGCGAGCCCTCGATTGGCGCGCGCGCTCGCGCGGCTGGCATCGGGGGTCGCGAGGCGGAGCCGGAGGCAGGGGTGGTGAAGAAGATCGGGATCGGAACCGCAAGACATGCGAAGCATCACAAGGACACAACGTGAAGAAGGGGATGAGGATTACGACGAGGAGGAGGAGGAGGAGTTGGTGGATGAGGAGAAGGAGGAGCCAGAGGATGACGATGGCGAGGACGAATATGATGACGGCGGTGATGATGTAGATGATGCTGATGAGAATGCTTATGGACTTGGTGTTGACTATGGTGATAATGGTGATGGCAGTTGCGATGATGATGTTGACGATTGTGATGAGAAGGATGGCGATAGCAGTGTCCACCATGGTCATGAATATGAGGACGACGATAATGGAATGATGCCGATGCCGATCACGAATGATAATGCTGGCGATGATTATGATTAGGATGACGAAAATCACCATGCTGATGATTGTAGTGAATATGAGATTGACAACGACGATGGCGATGGCGATTGCGACGACGACGATGACCACCGCCTGGAACAAAATTTGTCCTGGTGCCCTGCTTTCCTCCTCCCTCTCTTTTCCTTCTTCCTCCTTCCTTCTTCCCCTTCGCAAAATAGTTCACTGCGCCTCACCATGCGGCTGAGGTTCGGGGCCGTGGCGAGCCTTGGCTTCCGCCCGTCATGCCCGCCCTGCCGGAGCGGCTTGTGGATTTTGTGTTGTTTTCCTCCTCGTGCGTGCCTGGTTGTTCTTGCACAGCTCGTGTCTAGTGCCAGCTGGCGTTCGGCCGCATTAGGCATCTCGTTCTTTTCCCTCTCTTTCCCTCCCTTACGCTCTCTCCTTTTCGCTCCTTTTCTCTTCTCGCATGCAGCACGCTCGCACATCCTTCAGGCCACGATTCAGCGCGTGTGTTTGCCAATCGCAGGTCGGCTCTTGTGGTGTTCCTGTTTTGCCTGGCGACCTTTTGATTCGCACAGCGGTCGAGGCAGAGTCGGGTGAAGCTTTGTGATCGCGCTCTTTAGTTACTTCCCCCAAAAACAGCATTGATGATACCCGCGATGACAAGGATAACGAGAGGGTGATCATGTTGTTGCTGATAAAGATTACGGTTGACGGTGGCTTACATTTAATGATGATGATGATGATGATGATGATGATGTAGATGCTGATTGTGATGATGTCGTGATGGCCATGGGAATGTTTAGGGTCAAAATGGCGACACCACCGACGACGACGATGCACATGCAGGTGCAGATGCAGCCGGTGATGATGGTAGTTGTGATGATGATGACGATGATGACAGTGAGGCTGATTCTGGTGAGGATGATGATGATGGTGATGGTGATGGTGATGGAGATGGTCATGGTCATGGTCATGGTAATGGAGGTGGAGGTGGAGGTGAGGATCAAGATGATGATGTTGATGTTGATGGTGATGATGTTGATGAGGATCACAATGATGAAGATGAGGATGAACATGAAGATGATGATGATGATGACGATGATGATGATGATGATGATGATGATGAAGATCATGACGATGATGCTGATGATAATGATGGTGGTGGCGGTAGTGGTGGTGATGATGATGCTGATGATGATGATGGCGACCGTGGCGACAGTGATGAAGTTGAAGGTGAGAAGTTTGATGATTAGGATGCTGATTATGATGGTGACGATGGTGATGTTGATCATAACGATGATGATAACGATGACGATGACGGTGATGGTGGTGATGATGCTGATGGTGATGATGCTGAGGACGATGATGATGATGATGATGATGATGATGATGATGATGATGATGATGATGATGGTGGTGGTGGTGGTGGTGATGATGATGATGATGCTGATGCTGATGGTGATAGTGTCGACGACGTTGATATGTTGATGATCAAGACGTCGTCGAATCTGATGTCGCTAGTGGGCCTCACAAGAGCAGTCTTCGATAGGCCCTCCGTTGTGGATTCTACCACGCCGGGCTCCTCGCCTCGGGCGCCCGGTCGTTTTTCCAGGGCTCGTGCTGCATGCTTGTTGGCCCCTCGCCAAAACCATGTACTGCTGGGCGTGCAGGGAGCCTGCGGGTTGGATGCCGCAGACTGCTTCCCGTCTTCGGGGGAGGAGGAGGAGACAGAGGAGGTGGAGGAGACAGATGAGGTTTCGATGAGGAGGAGGGGGAGGAGGAGGAGGAGGAGGAGGAGGAGGAGGAGGAGGAAGAGGAGGAGGAGGAGGAGGAGGAGGAGGAGGAGGAGGAAGAGGAGGACCAGTGTAAACCAAGACTCACCAGCGATGTTTGACAATTTCTCAATATGAATACTACTATCCTCCTTCCCCTGATGACGGTTTGGGTAGATTCGCCCCCCCCGCGTATTGTTACCTAACAGCTTGTGCTGATAGGTTTCTAGTAGGGTCAAAAGAGAGCATCATGACACTCCAGGGGGGTCCGGGCGGAAGCTGGCAGAAACCGGGAGAATCCGGCGGAGCTCATTCCGTGCGTGCAGGTACGCACGGGAGCCACCTCGGCGCCATCGGAGGTGCGTTCCGTGCGTGCAGGCACGCACGGGAGCCACCTCGGCGCCATCGGAGGTGCGTTCCGTGCGTGCAGGTACGTACGGGAGCCACCTCGGCGCCATCGGAGGTGAGTTCCGTGCGTGCAGGTACGCACGGGAACCACCTCGGCGCCATCGGAGAAGCGTTCCGTGCGCGCAGGTGCGCACGGGAGCCACCTCGGCGCCATCGGAGGTGAGTTCCGTGGGTGCAGGTACGCACGGGAGCCACCTCGGCGCCATCGGAGGTGCGGCTGAGGCTGAGGCAGGCTGAGGCTGAGGCTGAGGCTGAGGCTGATGCAGGGTGAGGCTGAGGCAGGCTGAGGCTGAGGCTGAGGCCGAAGGCAGACTGATGCTGAGGCTGAAACAGGCTGAGGCTGAGGCTGAAGCAGGCTGAGGCTGAGGCAGGCTGAGGCTGAGGCTGAGGCAGGATGATGCTGAGGCAGGCTGCGGCTGAGGCTGAGGCTCATGCAGGCTGAGGCTGAGGCAGGCGGAGGCTGAGGCCGAGGCTGAAGGCAGATGAGGCTGAGGCTGAAGCAGGCTGAGGCTGAGGCTGAGGCAGGCTGAGGCTGAGGCTGAACAGGCTGATGCTGAGGCAGGCTGAGGCTGAGGCAGGCTGAGTCTGAGGCTGAGGCCCAGGCTGAAGGCAGACAAAGGCTGAGTCTGAAGCAGGCTGAGGCTGAGGCTGAGGCGGACTGAGGTTGAGGCTGAGGCAGGCTGAGGCTGAGGCTGATGCAGGCTGAGGCTGATGCAGGCTGAGGCTGAGGCAGGCTGAGGCTGAGGCCGAGGCTGCAGGCAGACTGAGGCTGAGGCTGAAGCAGGCTGAGGCTGAGGCTGAGGCTGAGGCAGGCTGAGGCTGAGGCTGAGGCAGGCTGATGCTGAGGCAGGCTGAGGCTGAGGCTGAGGCTGAGCAGGCTGAGGCTGAGGCAGGTGAGGCTGAGGCTGCTGAGGCTGAAGCAGGCTGAGGCTGAGGCTGAGGCTGAGGCTGAGGCTGAGGCAGGCTGAGGCTGAGGCTGATGCAGGCTGAGGCTGAGGCTGTGACTGCGACTGCCGTTGCCGCTGCGACTGTCATCGCGAATGCGACTGCGACTGCGAGAACAGCAGAATCCTACAACTGGGTGCTCATCTGAATCTTAAGGGGAATGCTTCCAGATATGCTCCTACACATCGCTGTTAGGTTGCTTTGCTGGGACAGTTTTTTTCACACCGGATTCCCCTGAGTTGGGTTTTCGCTTGCATTTGTGTTTCAAAATGCTGCTCTCGCTGAGGCGCCGACCTCATTTTCGGGCCCCGCTCGTTCCGAATCGTGCTCCCGCTGCAGCGCTGGCCTCATTTCCGTGCTTCCGCTCGTTCCGAATCGTGCTCCCGCTGCAGCGCTGGCCTCATTTCCGCGCTTCCGCTCGTTCCGAATCGTGCTCCCGGTGCAGCGCTGGCGTCATTTCCCGTGCCATGCCACGGCATGCAATGCAATGCTAGGTTGCGTTCCGCTGCGCGATGCCATGCTTTCAGCTGAAGCTGTGATATGCAGTGCGTAAATGTCACGTCGTGCTATGCCATGCTACGCTTTGATCTTCAACTCCACGCTATGCAATGTTATGTTCGGGGCCGCTGTGCGATGCCATGCTTTGCGTCGCAAAGCTTTGTGATGCAATTCTTCACTACGCCACGCCACGCCATGCTGTGACATACTACGCTTTGCGGTGCTCTTCTACGCCATGCCACACCGTGCTCTACAGTGCATCGCGTGCCCTTTCGGGATCATTGCCCTGCTCGACATCCGAATGTGCGAGTAGAGAGGGGATCTGCGCCATGGTAAGGGATGGGAGGGAGGGGTAATATGTCAGATACGACGCGAGTGCACCTAGCTTGACTTCGCCCCTTCTCCAAACTCTCTCTTCATAGGCCCCTGCAAGGGTTCATGTCCACTGAGGTAAGTGCCCCTTTTGGGGATAGCCGTTCGAAAATCCTGAATCGTACCAAAACACCCGTCTCAGGACGTCAACGCAGCGCCATGAGCCAACCGGACAATTGCGTCTGGACTATCTTGGGTCGTGCCGTGACACCATTCTTACGACATACACGCCGCGAGTCAACGTTGCTGTTGTGCCCTGGCACTCCCGAGTCTTTCCAAGACGCCAGTTCTGGTACGTTCGCATTGAACACCAGTGAGACTTTAGCGGCTTATCAGAGCGAATGCGCGCGGCGCTGAGGCGAGAGCCACATATTGAAAAGGAACTGTCTTCAATCTGTGACTGTTTGTCAACCGAATGTAATTACGCGGCGCTGAGGCGATAACCGCATTTTGGACACGAGCCGCCCTTCAACCCAAACTTTTGCAAATGTTTAACACGGGTGTTCGCGGCGCTAAGGCGAAAACCACATCGTGTAAAGGAACCGCCCTTTAATCCGTGAAACTCTCGCACATGTATTACATTCATGTGCGCGGCGCTAAGGCGAGCGCCACATGTTGAAATCGACCCGCCCCCAATAGGTGAAACCCTTGTGACTGTTTAAATCGGATGTGCACGGCGCTAAGGCGAGAACCATAACTTGACAACGATCCGCCCTCAACCCGTGGAATTATTGCACATGTTTGGGAATTTGCGCGGCGCCAAAGCGAGAACCACGTTTTGGAAGGGGCCGCCCTCCATATGTGAAGCAGTTGCAAATTGTTTAGCTTCAGGCCACCAACTTGTAAGACAGACAGACAGAAACCTTGCGTCCAGGTGGACGCGCTGGCAGGAAACTTACAAGTGACCAGACGTCACTCGAAACGCTCGAAGCACAGAGGTGCTTCGAGCGGCCCGCCCTTACGACTGGCCTCGGGGTGAGAGGGATGAATTGTTCATAAGGAAAAAGGAATGGAGGACCATCGCACGACTTCGGGAATGGGTTCGATTTCGCTCAGGGCGACTCGAGCGCCTGGGCTGCCTGGGCGGCAACCGCATCTATCGGGATCGGAGGCTTGAGAACAATGGGGCTCGTTTTAGAGGCCCTTGGGTGCCAGAAAACGCTCGATTTCGGAAGGAACAATTCATGGAAACCGTCGCCATTCATGCGAATCAGAACATTCGGTGCCGCGTCGGGAAGCAATGAGCTGTGCAGTGGGCCAAGGAGCGAGGAGAACAGCTGCTCTGGGTCGCAACCATAGACCGCGCTTGCCACGGGGGGGACCAGAGGCGGCCGTACACCGTGGAGGATAAGGGACGTTGGCTGGGGTACCACGAGAAGGAGTGCGCAAGCTTGCCCGGGTGGCTGCCGCTGGCCAAGGGACTGGCGCCGTGGCTTTAGGAGATCACGTGGATCGGTCGAAGAAACAGCTTGGGGCGCACAGCGACGATCCATGGATGGGCGTTGCACGAGAACGAGGTCTTGGGAAATGAAGAAGAGGAAGTATTGTTGCATCTACCGAGGGTGATTGTGTTGGACTTCCACAAGAAGGAGTGGCACCTGCCAGACTGGGAGCCAGGCCTGTATCCGATCTTCCCATCTTACGGGCGAAATTGGCTCTTGGACGGGTATCGGAAGGATTCTGTGTTGAGTGCGAAACGCACCCAGTTCATGATAGCCCCGGCTTTGGCAGTAACGGCGCACTCTGCGCGGGGCCGGACCGCGGGGGCGGTGATGGCGGACCTGGGAAGAGGGCGCGGCGCGAGTTGGATGTCAAGTTGCGCTGCCATCACGCGCGTGCGCAGGTGAGAGAACCTGCTGATCTTCCAGCTTTTTGATAGGACACCGCACAACGCATGTGAGATGGCGGGTGCGAAAAATTTTGCAGGTGCTACGAGGGGAGAGCGTGGGTTGGGATGAGCGGGAGGCGGAACAGATGCCAAGAGACCAGTGCGAGCGCTGCCGGCGGAGGTTGTTGGTAGAGGCGCTCACGGAGTACGGGTTCGAGAAAGAGGAAAGTCCGGCGTTCTGCAAAGAGCGCGCGGAAGAGATGAGAACGCCGACGAGAAATGGTGCACGACGTGCAGGGGGTGGGCAACGAGAGCGAAGGGTGACGACGCGACTCGACATGGCAGCGGTCGGGGCGCGGGCGCGGCGGCCGACGACGGGGGGGCGAAAAATGATTAGGACAATGTGCTGCGCGAAGGGCAGCCGTGTCAAAGCCAAGCAGAAGTCGCGGAGCGGCAGCTCGAAGTGGAACGAGAGTGTCGGCAAAGTGCGGCGTTCGAGCGACAAGTGTCTCTCCCTTTTCGAAGAAAGGGCGGACATGTCGGAAGCTCAGAAGAAGCACAGCGAAGCAGGGGAGAGACTGTGTAGGAAATGCGCAGAGGCGCGGGGCACGTTGACGCGAGAAGCAAACCACCGCAAACGGAGAGCAGAGGCGGAAGCGGAGCCGTTGACGTGCTGTGCGCCCAGTTGCGGGGCGTCCTCTTGGGAGGTCGGCCATTTGAGTCGCAAACAATTGAAGGGCCACCGACCGGGCCACGAAAGAGGCAAGGGCGGTGTGCGGAAGCTGTGATAAGCGGGGCATCGCCGCGAAAGGTGTGGCCGATGAGTCGAAACGGTGGAAGCGACCGGTGGTGCGTGCAGCGCGCGAGAAAGAGTTCGCTCGGCAGCAGCGCGTAAGCGCCAGACGAGAGAGCGAACGTCTCACGAGGAAGAGGAAGGTTGCACGCTCGGAGTGCATTGCAGTCGGCTTCGCGGCTCGCAATACGGAAGCGCGCGAGTGCTTCGGCGCCTGCGAGAGAAAACTCCCGAAGTCGAAGCTCACGGTTGGACCGGATTTCGCGCGCGCCCTGGAAAGACGCGCGTTGAAGTGCAAGGCGCGCGCGTGAGATCCACGGAAGCGCTCGAGACAGCGCGCGAATGTTGGGGGCGGGGGGGGGGGCGGCAGGAAAAGGCGGGGGGCGCGAGGATTGAGGAGCGCTGTTGGTTTGACTGGGGGGCCCCTTGAGACTGAATTTCCTGGGCCGTCTTGGGGCGGCGTTGGAGGCCTCATTGGCGGTCGTGAACGCCGTGGCGGCCGAAGAGTCATTATGCTACAGAAAATGTTGCCCTATAGTCGACGATGTTGACGTCTTTGTGGCTCCCGGGCCTCTTGGAAGCATTTTGGACGCTTTTCGGCAGCCGTTTTGGGGTTTCTTTGGGGCTTCTAGTGGGCTTCTGGGGGCCTCTTGGAAGCCTCTTGGGGCTTCTTGGGGACATATTGGGCCTTCCGGGAGCGGCTCGAGGCAGGAGGCTCGGATTTCCGCTTCGGGTTCCCCCTTTTTGGCCCCTCCTGGCGCTCTCTTGGGCCCTCTTGGGCCCCTCTTGGGCCGTCTTGGGGCCCTCTTGGGAACTTATTGGGCCCTCCTGGGGCGGTCTTGGCGGCCTCGTGAGCAGTTTTCGACGCAGTGAAGGCCGAAGATTCGCACATGCAAAAAATGTGTGTCTTCCCATCGGAATGAGACGATTTTGGCCTCGCGGGCCTCTCTTCGCAAGCCTGTTGGAGGCCTCTTGGGGCGGCCTTTCGCCTTCTTGGGCCGTGTGGGGCCCATCTTGGGCGTCTTGTAGCGATCATTCGGCGACTTTGTGCACTCTTGGACCGTCTTGGGGGCGTCTAGAGAGGCTCCAAGCCGAGCCTGGGGAGCCCAGACCGAGCCGGATGAGTTCAGCGGAGGGTCGTCCGCGGTCGGGGGGGGGGTCAAATTGCCGGTCTTGGGTCCCGGGGGAGGCTTATGGGGGGGGGACAATCTCACACGCCTCGAGACCCACAAGGGCCGTTTTGCGTACAACACATCAGAGTTTCTTACCTTGCAAGGACATCATCGCTTAAAGTGCGAGTTGTCCGCGCCAAACTTTTCCGTCCGCAAGCAGACCAAACAATGTTTTGGTCGGTGCTGAGGAACACTACACTCATTCGGTGCGTCCGTATATTGATCTGCAGATGACCCTGCGGCATACGTGCCCGATCAGCACAGAAAAACGAATTGGCGGTGATGTCGCGTATGTACACCCGTGGCATCAATTCTCGGACGCCCGCCGACAATGACAGGCACGCACAGACGGGTAAGGCAAGGAAGGGCCCTTTCGGGCCCGAAAGGCCCTTCAGGCTTAAAAAGGCTCCTCGGGCCCGAAAGTGCCCTTCAGGCCCAAAAGCGCGCTTCGGGCCCGAAAGGGCCATTCGCGACAAGACGGGCATTCCCGACCTTAGCCGTGTGTGCGTGCCCATCGGCGGGCGTGCGACACTCAAATACGGAAGCTCGCCAGGGTGGCTCTGACAGAGGTCACACCGACCTCATCGGAACGCTTCTATCGTATTATCGTTTCAGTCTCATCATTATTCGTGCCCGTCCAAACGGGTGAGCACAAATGGGTAAGGCCAGAATCTAGAAAGTAACATAAACATCTCGCGGTTCCGACCGACAGGCGTCGAGGATGACCATGTCAACATCTTGTTATTTTCACCCTTCCAGCCTCACCCGTGGGGCCCAAAAGGGCCTCTTCGGGGCCTAATGGGGGCCCCTCCGGGGCTGGGAGGAGACGTGCCATTCCACTGTGTCTCACGAGGAAAAAATCTGCACAACCACAAAAAAACATGAAAGATCATGAAAATACAGGAGACATCCTGGAAGAGGCGGGGAGGAGAGGGGATCTGGGGGAAAATGCAGGAGAATACAGGACTTCTGATATATGGTGTCGATTTTGTTTGTGTCCCGGTGGGCCACTTCAGTGTCCTGTCTGGCGACAGACTCGCCTCCTTGCAGGGGCTGCGCGAGGGTCCGGGGGGGGCGGCACGCGCGCTCTTGTCGCAAGCAGCATCTCAGAGAGAAACGAAACCTGTCCCTTTCAAATCCTGGTCCCTTCCTTTCTCTGCTCCGGGCCCAAATGGCCGGGGGGCCCCAAAGGCCTCTTTAGGGCACCCTTTTTGGCCCCTTTCGGCCCCTTCGGGCCCGGAAAAATATCGCATGAAAACCGAAGAGAGCGCCACATTCGATCTCCAAGAGGTGCCTGGACAACTTCGCCCAGACGATTCCGCGGGGGGCCGTTGTGCCAGCGGAGGACGGCCGCTATCTTATATCGCCGCCGGAACCCGGGGCCCCGGCCCCACCTCGCCGCGACCGAGAAAGGCTTCGGGCCCTTTCCGGGCCCCAAGGGCCCCAAGGGCCTCGTCTGCGGCGAAGCCGCAAGCACGGTTTTGTGCAGCCTTGGGGTGCAATCAAAAGCAAGATTTTTTCGTCCAGGGAAAGGGGGGGGGGTCCCCGACGACGGATCGGGGAAAGGGGGGGGGGAGGGGTTCCCCCCCCCCTGGGGAGATCCAGCGGCGCACCCTCGGAAAAAGAGGAGCAGGAATAATTAGGAGGAGGAGGAGGAAGAGGAGGAGGAGGAGGAGGAGGAGGAGGAGGAGGAGGAGGAGGAGGGCTGCCTCCTGCCCCCTGGGCCCGAGCCGTTCGGCGGCGGGTTCGACCGGGGGCGCGCGGGCGCCGGGGGCATGGCTGAGACCGTAGATGTCGTCTACACCTCGGCCGAGGAGCTGTCGAAGGACCCCGTGGGGGCAGCGGGAGGAGGGCGGGGAGGGGGGGTGGGCAGGAGGTGGACAAGCAGGAGCAGGTTCAGGAGGAGGAGGGGAGGAGGAGGAGGAGGTGGAGGTGGAGGTGGAGGGGTGTATGGGAGCAAAAGGGCAGGTGAGATGGGACAGAGAGCTAAAAAGGCTTAGGGTGTTCTATGGGTTTGGTGTCCTGCTTCCCTTCCCCCCCCTTCTTGGAAGGCAGTGGAAGGAGGAGTTGGCAAGGAGACGGTCCACTATGCATTGCGTTCGTAACACATAACATTCCATGAGCGTGTTCCGTTTCTGTCGTGTTGGTGGCATCTCGCCTGGCGTTAAGTCGGTAGCACAATTCTGAAGATTTGATAGGCGTTTGTTGACTAATTCATGTGATACGCGATATTGAGTATCGTTCCATTCGGTCGTCCACGTATTGGTCATCTCGTGAAGCGTGTGTTGCCCCCAACGGATATGGATTTTGATAGCGTTGGTTTTCGGACATGCTATTATTCAATGATATCTGCGGTTTCAACGTGTTGGAGCATTCGTTTCCACTTCAGTGACGAGCTCGCGCAGCCGCGATGCTGATGATTGCCACGTGCCAGTATCAGCGTCATGATCACCATAGACGCCATTTCCACTGTTACCATCGGCGTCCCCAGCATCCTCTTCATGGCAGTCGTACGTTTTTTCTTCAATCAGTTACAATCGTTTTTGGCTCAACCCAGCGGGCGAGGAATCAATGTTGCAGCGGGTAAATGCGCACCAGGCGCACGCATGGCGTACCTTAATCATAGAGCTGCGTTTTATGTCATTGTGTGGTTTGTTTTCAATGCCGCCATGAGCAATATATTGAAATGGACTTACGTTTATGGAGCGTTGACGATGGCAGACGGATCAGTTCGACGCTACACTTACCCGTTGTTCATTTCGAGTTTGCACATGCTGTTTTGCTGGGTCATGTGCGGTTTATATCTTCAGTTCATCAAGGGCTGGCCTGAAAAGACTCTGACGATCCGGCAACAGATCGTCAGTGTTTGGCCTCTGGGCGTCTGCTTTGCATTATCCATTGCCAGTAATAATCTGTCCCTAGTGTATATCTGAAGGGCTGTGCCCTCTGCTTCCAGCTCTCCAAGTTAATCCAGCCTGTGACATCTTGAGGCCCCTGGGCGCCACCTCTGGGCCTCGAGGGCTGTCTTGGTAAATCTTGTGACCTCCAAGGGGACATCCTGAGGACTCGGGGGCATGCTCGGGCCGTCGTGGGGCCTGTTTGGGCGATCTTCGGCGATGTTGGCGGCGTCTGGGGAGTTTCGGACAATATTGGGCTCTCTTGGGGCTAGCTTAGGCCTCTACTGGCCTTATTGACGACATTTAGGGACGTCTTGAGGAACGCAGGCGACTAAGAGAAAAACTTTGACTTGGTGTGTTCTTGGGGCCTGCTTCACCGACTTGGCGCAGCCTTGAGGCCACTTTTGGATAATTGTCGGGCGTCATACGCCGTCTTTGGCACTTGAGGTTTGCTTCGGGTCCTCTAAGGGCGCATCTGGAGGCCGTCTGGACCCTCTGAGCCATCTGGCGGCGTCGACATGGGAATCCGGGGGCAATCTTGAGCGGATAAAAATGGGCCATGGACCCCCGTGACCCCCTCCCTTGTTTTTGTTCGGCCACCTCCCCACCCTCTTGTAGCCAGTAGAAATGAGGCAGGACTGAAACGATCAGAGACAGGAAGCGAGAGACGAGACAAAACGAATGATATCGAAAAGGATCAAAAGCAAGACAGCAGTCCAGCATGAGACTTACCAGCTGGGCGCGCCCCACGGGGGCCAGCTGATTTTTCCATCTTTGAACCAGATGCTTGCCTCATTGGGGCCGATCATTACGGTTGGACTCGCTGTAATGATCTTCGGTACTCGGTACAATTGGTACACTTGGGCATCCATGGTATCAATCAGCGGTGGTCTCATGATTTGTGCCTCTTTCGATGCCGACTTCAATGCTGCCGGGGTCACCTTCGCGATGCTCGCAACCGCGTTGCGCGGGCTGAAGTCGATCATGCAGCAGCGGATTTTGACAGAGAAGGTGGACTCTATCCAGCGTCCTGCGGCAAAGCCCGCCACCGTGTCAGCCCAATGCTCCAGGAGGCAACTGCTCGAGGGGCGACGGGAGGCCGCACGATGCAAACCGTGCGGCGGATGGGGAGCAGTGGCCCGAACGCCGTCGCGTGTCATGCCTCGGCCGTCCTGAGTTTGCCCTGGATGACCTCAGGCGGAGGAGGAGGCGGAGGAGGAGGAAGCGGAGGAGGAGGAGGAGGACGAGGAGGAGGAGGAGGAGGAGGAGGCGGAGGCGGAGGCGGAGGCGGAGGCGCAGGCGGAGGAGGAGGCGGGGTAGGAGGAGGAGGAGGAGGAGGAGGAGGCGGAGGAGGAGGAGGAGAAGGAGGAGGAGGACGAGGAGGAGGAGGACGAGGAGGACGAGGAGGACGAGGAGGACGAGGAGGACGAGGAGGACGAGGAGGCGGAGGCGGAGGAAGAGGAGGAGGCGGAGGAGGAGGAGGAGTCTGGCACGCCACCAGCGTGCCTCGAGGCACGGATGCGGATCCTGCTGCTGTTCTACATGGCCCCCTGCGCCGGCGCGAGCATGCTGCTCGGGTCGGCCTGGCAGGAGGGCGCGCAGCCCGTCGCGGTGCTGCTCGAGAGCGAGCCCTCCGGGGCGCGCGCCTGCGCGCTGTTGCTGGCGCTGGGCTCGTGCAACGCCTGCTTCGTGAACCTGGCGAACTTCCTGGTTACGAAGCTCTGATGGGCCCATTTTCCACCACCACTACCATAGACAGGAGGAGGAGGAGGTGGAGGAGGAGGAGGAGGAGGAGGAGGAGGAGGAGGACCTCCTCATCCTCCCTTTTCCCCCGTCTACTTATGGTAGTGGTGGTGGAAAATTGCCCATCAAGCTCGGCGGGGGCAAAGGGGGCAGATATCTGGCTGGGGCGGGCACTGCACGCACTCGCCCTGGGGGCCTCGCTCCGAGACGTGGGCGGTCGGAACCCCACGGGTGCGGGTGATCCGTGGCCCCCCCCCCCCGGGCTATTTGGCCTTGTTGCAGCCGCCGAGAAGCACACGAGCGCCGTGACGCTGCAGGTGCTGGGCAACGTGAAGTCGTGCCTCAACATATTGGGGGCGTTCGGGGAGGGGGGTGAGGGCCATAGGGGGGGCCATAGGACCATGGGGAGGGGTCGAAGAGTGTGGCAGGGACGTTTGACGGGAAGCTATGGCTTTTCACTAACTGCAGTAGTTTTCTCTTGCTGATGGGGTCCAGATCACAGCCGGAATATTGCTGGCGGATGTTGGGAAGCGCCTTTCACGTGGCACGTCTGTTTCCTGACAGCTTTCTCGAAGGGCGTCAATGACGAGAGGCAGGGGATCCTCTCCCGCCTTGTTCTACTCGTCGTCTTCGTCGTCCTCCAAGAGTCTCGTCCTCCTCCTCGTCCACCCGCTCTCCCCATCCTCATCCACGCCGTCCACTCGTCTTCCACGCTGCCGTCTTTCTACCCCTCGTCGATCACGTCGTCCGCTTCCTTCTCGTGTTCGTTCTCGTCGTCTTCATCCTCTCGTGCTTGTGCCTGACTTTCTACTCGTAGTCCTCCGGTCCTCCTCTCTTTCCTCTCGTCCTGCACGTTGCCCTCCTCCTCACCCGCCTCCTCGACGTCCTTCTTTGCCTTGGTTCCTTCTTCGTCTTACGAGCCGAGTGGACTTCCCGTTGTTGTCTTGGTCAGGTTTCTCAGACAGTGTTGGCTTGTTGGGGACATCATTCAAACATCGGCTTCGAAGGGGGTTTGGCTCAAAGAGCCACCAAATAGCCCCCATAAGGACCCTGAGGGCGGCCAAGAGTGCCCCAAGAGGCTCCCACGAGCGCCCAACGAGTCTCCCATGCGGCCTACGAGAGCCCGAAGACGGCCCAGTACAGCACCAAGATTCCGAAGAGATCCCCAGAGCCCCCCAAGTCGCCCAGACAGTCCGAAAAGACCCAGGCGCCCCCAAGAGGTTCTCCATAGGTTCCTCAATCAGCGTCCAAGAGGCTTCCCAGTGGCCCCACAAGCTCGAAGACGGCATCAGGCGCTGTTGGCAGTCTCCCTCGTAGACTCGTCAAATACCAAGGGCTTTCGCTCCTTTCTCATCCTCAAGGCTTACGTGACGATCTTGTCCAGATCATTATTGACTCATTTTCGAGTCGGCCCGAAATGGCGGGGGCCAGCAACGCCGAAGGTTCTGCTGGTGGGTCACCGAACATGACAGGACTTAAAACGGAAGCGAACAACATTTCAATCACGAAAGACGAGACGATCGACACCATATACGACATGCTCTCGGACTTGACCAAAGATGTATCACAAAGAAGCCTGGTGGCGCAAACAGCGCAAGCCACAGCAGAGCGAGCATGTCAACCGTGACAGATGTCCAGCGAGCGGCCAAGCAAGCCGAAGTTTCGAACGAGGTTATTTAACAGCGGCACCAAGGACACCGCAAACAACATCAGCATTACGTCAGGCAACAACCGTGGCAACAACGACGCAACCGTCAGGAACAACCAGGTAGTTGCTTTGGGATTCAAGGACCCCCTCGGCCGACGAACGGGCGAAGAAGCTGGATGACATCTTGGCGAACTTCTTGGATGACGTCACAGACATCAAAGTGGAGACTCTCAGACACCCTTCCAAGATGGCGATGACACCTTTCCAGCAGCACCCACAACTTTGCATGTTACATGCAGGTTCGCGACATGGCAGACACAAAGTGGCTGGATGGTGTTTCAAGAACAATCAGACCAACGACGGACAACTCGACGAGGAGAGGCTTAGTTGCACAAAGCACCATTCCGAAACACCAGAGCGACACGGTCGCGATCCTGTGGTCGAAGAAGATGGTTACAGCGAGTGGGAAGAAGGTTGCGTGGTACAACTTTTACGGGCACGGGCATGCGACCAGCGCAGGCAAGTCGGTGAGGGAAGAGGTAAACAGATCGCTGGGCGATTCTCGGATTGAATTTAAGCTCGACCCCGACGAGGACAGTGCATGGGGCCCAGAGAGCGACGAAACTTGCAACGGCAACGCTGGCACCAACAATGCGACAGCTGTGACGCGCCCCCCCCCCCCGCTCTCCATTTCCATATTCCTCGACGCCCGCGGCGCCCGCAAGGCACATGGCGCGATCACTTTTGCCAGGACATCACCAACAAGGTCTTGCTATCTTTCGAGAAGGACGTGTTCGACCACTTCGAGTTCCACATGGCCCTCAACGCTCCGATTATACCCCCTCCTCGAACCCCGTGGCCTTCAACTCTGGCGCTCTGACTGGGCCCCGAGTGACCCGCGCAGCGAAGGTCGCCGCGTTGCCCGGCCGCGCGTTCTATCAACGCGCTGAGGAAAAGGAGGAGGGCGACAAGTTTCTTGATTTTGTGCCCGGCGACGTTCCCCCGCGCATTTTTCAGAAACGGTTTACGACTTCCGATTTCAGCCAGGCTGGTTCCGACGCCCAGCATGTTTCAGTGCAGACTCCAGCCCTCTCTTCTCCACTTTCACCAAGCAGCTATCGACGTTGACCTCCGGCCTCCGATGCCAGCCTCCGGCTGCGTTCAATCGGCTTTCAGCTAGCAGGTCTCAACTCTCAGCATATGTTGTCGTCCACATCCAGCCCTCGACCTCCGCCCGCCGACCTACAACCTCAACCAGCCGACCTCCAACAGCCAGGTTCTGACTCCAGGCGTCCACCGATATCCCCACCCAGCCCTTGACTTTCAATCTCGGAGCCATGATCTATCGACCTCCAACCGCCAGAGATGCCGACTCCCAGCGTCCGCCGCCATTCAGCCCCAGCCTTCGACTTCCGCCCGTCGACTTGCAACCTCAACCGATCGACCTCCGCCCGCCGGAGATGCCGACCCTCAGCATCCACCGCCGTCGAAACGCAGAGCTTTCGAGCTCCCCCCGCCGACTCGCAGTTTCGACCTTTCTCCTTTCAGGATGTGGCGATCCGCGCGCCCAAATACTGCGCTACGCCTTGCGCGCGGTCCACTTGCAACGTCGGGGCGCCAGGCGGCGCGCGATTCTTGCGGGCGCTTCCAACGATCAACTGGGGCAGGCGATCGCGGCGGAGGACTGCGCGCGCGCGGCTCCGACAGCGACGCCGAGGACAGCGCAGCGGACATGGCGCGCCAAATTTCAGGCCCGCGCGGCTGTGTGGGGGGGGGGGGCAGACTTCTAGAGACACATGGCTCCAGCATTGGGCGCCCGCAGAAAACCTCGCGATCGTGGATGCGTTCTTTCGGGGGCGCAGCCACTGGCAGATCGCGCGCGTCATGCAGGGCGCCCAGAAACAGCTGGGCTACGCACGAGCCAAACGGGCCCCGCTCCTGTATTGCGCGAGCGCGGAGGCCAGCGGCGCGGCCGATCTGGGCACAGACCGCGCGCGCCGCAGCTACCTTCGGGCCCCCCAGGCCATTGCTGCCGCAGCGAAGTGCGCGCGAAGAGCGCGGCGCGAAGCACGGTTCAGAATGGCGAAAACGAGCGCTTTGCAGTCGGCTCCGGAACGGCGCGCGAAGATGCTGCCCGATCGACAAAGAACGTGTCGGAGTCCGCATTCGCTGCCTGAGTTGCCCGGAGATCTCTGCCAAAATGCGTTGGGGAGGTGATGGTCGATTCAACAGCTGGCTGCAATTCCAACGGCCCTCGGCGATGCGACGCCGCGATGATGTCCCGCGCCGAAGGCGAGCCGATTCCATCGAGCAGCGCGCGATTAGCGCGACGATCGCGGCTGGCTGATTCAGGCAAGGCGGCGCGCGCCCAACGCCGACCGCCCAGCGCGGAGATAGCTGAGCAGAGACATGCGCTGGGAGATGCGACGACAGAAGCGATTGGACACAAGAGAACGCATAGGTGATATTTCGGACACGCACAACGGTCTCAATGCAATCAAGACGTCAAAAGCTGGCAAAATATCCGAAGGGCGTCGCAACATCCGCGCGGGGAGATATTGCTGATGCGTTGCCAAATTTCCACAAGCAACCGCGCCATTCGACCGATCCGCCCCCGCCGGCACTTGCGTCGCACTGCGAAGTGCCGCAGTGCACCGCGGGAGAGCTCGCCAAGGCCGTCTCCGCTCCCCAGAGCACGAGCGCGGTGGGCACCAAAGATTCAATGCTAACATGATGAAGAGTAGTTCGACGGAGCTGAAAGGAGTACCCTTGCATCCGTGCATCTCCGCTCCCAAACCCAATGCCGAGCCGCCCGATGAATGGGGGCATGCCGCAGTAAAAGTCACTCCCAAATCCAGAGACCCACGACGAGCCATAATCCAGACCGGTTTGCACAATCCCGCCGCCGCGCAAACTTGGCTGCGGGCCTCCACGCAATCGTCCGCGGCCGGCGCCGGGCGAGACACGCGGGCGACAGGGCCTGGTTTCGACGGGGGCGCTCTACGATTGACCGCTCCTTCGCGTTCAGCGTCATCCGAGAACGAGCACGAAAATGAGATCAACCATTCTGGATAACGGCGCTGGATTTCCCTTAGTGCGTTCGGTTCGATCAAGCACTACAGTCCGCGGGTACATATGCTTGCACAGGGCGTGGAACCATGCCATTTTCATACGATGCGGCGGCTTCATCGTGGGCAATCGGCCGCGGCGCGTGCGGATGTTTCGAGCCGCCCGTTCAATGTATTGCGAGGCACCAAACAGGGCTACCTTTTTAGTTCTGTCATATGTTCGGTCCTCGAATTCATTGTGGCCTCTGACGGTTCGAGAGAGGCGGGATGAGAAATATGGGGTGCAACTGGGGCGTTCCGCGGCGCCCAGCGCGACGCATTTCCGCTTCGCCGACGACGTTGTCCTGGCGAACTAGACGCTGCCGCAACTCGCGGAAATGCTGGGCGATCGACGCGGTTTGCCAAGCAGCGCGGTCCTCTTCCACGCCCAGATAAGTCCATAATCGCGTCCAATCTCACGCGACGGGCTGGGAGGAGTAAACGGCCCAACGTTGATGTGCGCGGTGCGAACATCGAGATTGCATCCTACGCTCGGGCGGTTAAGTACTTCGGCCAGATGATCAGTCTTCGTGGGTCAGCACAGACGGGGGCGAACCATCGCGTCTGAGCCGCGTGGGCGGCCGTCGCAGCAAGCGCTATCCACCCAAGCACCGGCCCCGCTTCTTCCAAGGCACCGCGGCGCCGGCGGTGCTTTACAGTTCTCCCGCGCGGGCGTTGACGGAACCCCGCCGGCGACGGCTCCGTAGGAAACGAAAGAGCAGGCGCCGCAAAGGCGCGTGAGACGGGCGTCTTCTGCCGCCCGGCCCGAGGCCCCCGCGACCGACTGGTCGAGCGTCGCCGACGGTTCAGACTTCGACAGCAACCCGCCACCGCGCGAAGAGCCACCACCAAGCGACGCGGGCAGCAGCGGCCGCGCGGAAAGTGAGCCGTGGGTGGCGCGCATCCGGCGGTCGACGCAGCTGCGCAGCGTGACGAAGTGGGGCGGGACCGCGCCGGCAACGCTGGAGGCTGGCGGCGCGAGTTGCCGCGCGCCCGGCGCCCAGATGGACGCGTCGGGACCTGCAGAAGCACCCGAGCCGCGCATCTCATGAGACAGTACATCGAAATCACGGTGGTCTACATCAATGCTGGGGAGACGAGATCAATGCATTTCTTCGCGGGCATTTCGCGGGCGAGAATCCGTGGAGGGAGCGCGCTCGCAAATGGCGCGGGGGCATCAACGGCGCGACCTGGACACGCGCGGCAAGGAATATCGCGGAATTGCGGGGCATGGAGGAGCAGTTCGCGACCGCGACATGCGATCATTCGCGGTTTTGTTCCTCCTCGCCCCGCCCAAATGGGCGCGGCTCTACTCGCGGTAGAATTGGATGGGCGCTCGCTCGCTCGCTTGCTCATTCTTCTTCAAAGAGGCTCTGTCACTTTTCGGTCCGCCCTCTCGCCTGTCGCAACGCCCCCCCTCTGCCTGCCCAGCTTTCCTCTTGCGGGCCCAGGGCCGCCCGGCTCGAGCCCGGCCAGAAGTCGCGCCCGCGTTCGACGCGCATTGCCCATATTCACCGTATTCGCGTCCGCCCAAAGCAGTAGCATCTGCTTACCCGACCCTCGTTGTCATAGTTGGTAGCGGAGCTCCGGTTCGCTGCCGCGACGGCTTGCCACCGTGGCCCGCGCGGAATGTTTTGCCAATCCTTCGCTGTTCGCCCCTCCCCCCATCATCCTCTGCGCGTTCGGCGAGAATGCTGTTCTGCTTCCCGCGCGCATCCACCTCGCGCTCGCTAAGCCGCTGAGACGCGCGACGAGGCGGACATCGACCAGAACAAGTATGTCATCGAGAACCTCAAGGAGCGCGGCACTTCCCCGCCGATGCCAGCTGCTCCCGGGGCGTGCCCTAACTGCTTTGGGGCCGCTCTCGGAACCGCGGGTCGGGTCTTCGGCGGAAAATATGGAACGTCCATCTTTCCCATCGTGCGCCTCGCCCAGTGGCCCCGAGCTTCTCGCCGCCATGTTGCGGTGGCTCTGGGAAACGCCGGCGGATGAGAGCGCGAATGAGAGTTGGAATTCAGTGGGGGTCTGGGCCACTATGTTGTCATATCTCCCTGGGGCAGTGGACAGGTCTGGGACTGCCTGTCTTCGATTCCTTGGTGCGCGACGCATCGCAATGCCCGCCGATTGATTTTCAGACTGGCAGGGCGAGATCGGGATGCGCACTTCGCTGGGCCATCGCGCAGTAGGCGACGCCCAGCGCAGCGACGGCGCGACCCGCGATGGGGCATTATCGCATCTACGTTGCGGGATGGCCCGATCGCGGAGACAGCTGCAACGACGCGACAGAAGACAATGCCCAATGCGCTCACGAAGAGGAACGCATTCGGGGGAGGGAATTACGACAGCTCCGAGGCCAATGGTGTCACAGCAACCCCGTCGGCGGGCCCCGGCCTCCAGCGCTTCCATGACATATGGAGGGACCCATAGGAGTGAGCGTTCTTGCCCTGGCCATCTTTACCTGCGTGGGCGTGGGTGGCGGCAGCGGCAGCGCGCGGCGCCTCCGCGCCTGGGGGCCCGAGCGGCAATCTCGGGTTCCCTTTCGACGCTGGGTGCGGTGGGCGATGATTTGGGCAGTGGCGAATTCGGACCCCGGTACGCGGCCCGCGCCTCATCTCGTCTCACCGGCATGGCCGCCGCCAGCTGTCCGCGTGCAGGGAGGGGCCATCAACGGCAACCGAGCGTCAAGGATGACCTCCCCGATGCACAGTTTGGCCGAGCGTCGGGGCCATCTGGGCGATGAGGAGCGCGCCCCAGCAGTCTCAGCACGCGCGAACTTCGATCGGCTGCCTCTGGAGCGCATTGATAACTTCCTCGCTCGTTTCGATATCCTCCGCTTCGCGCCCAGCAAGCTGGTCAACTCATGATCGGCTGCGAGGGTCTCCTCTTCTTTCCCTTGCGCGCGGTGGGGGCGTCAAGCGCGCAGCTGACCATGATCTGGCAGCACTGCAACATGGCCTTTCCGACCAACGCAGCACAGCTCACACGCGTGACTGGTCAGCTGCGACGTTTTGGGTGCGCGATTGAGGGATTGCCTTGCAATCTTGCGTCAGCGGCGCACTCGGCCCAACGGCGAACCTTCCTTGCGGGCACGCCCGCGCAAGTTCTGGCCCAGACTGTCTATGGCTCCTGGGGCGGCCCGGATCCGTCAGCGCTAGGGGCGGCGCCGAGCCCGCCCGCAGCGGCAGCTGCAGCACCAGCGCAGGAGACATTCTTAGCAGCTGCCATCGACTGGGGCACCGACACCGAAGCCATCAGCTCATTCGGCTCTAAGGAGAGATAGCCGCAGGCGACCCTGGCGCACACTTGTCCCGGGCTCGCGAGCGCACCGAAGCACGATGGCGACGCTCCGACCACCGCGGGCCCGCGCGCCGCGTCCGGAGGGTCATTCGGAGACAGGGCGAGGGCCGCGGCAAGGGCTGTCGAGTCTCCCTGGCCGACTTGTCCGAAAATGACGCCCGAGAGACATTCGCGGGTTTCGGGGAGGACAAGGGCAAATGGGAAAGGGGGGGTCAGGACCAGCGGCGCGGGTTCGGGCCGTCGAGGCAACCTTATGTTCCTATGGGCCCTGGCGTGTTGCGATCCAAATGGGGCGATTGCGACTCAGAGGAGCGCCTCGTGCGCGACCCCCCCCGGCACCGCGGCCAAGGGCGCGCTCTCTTCTGCGACGCCCGCGGCCCAGCGCCGCCGGCATCCACGCCGCTCCCTGCCCTGGGGCAGCAAGGGCCACCGGCCTAGCTGAGCAGCGGCCCCTGGCGGAAACGCGCGCGCGGTTCGGATGGCCAGGGGCTCCGCCAGCCATGGTCAGACTGCGTCTGCGGGATCGGGGGCGAGCGACTCCATGCCGGGCGCTGATCCCTGGGGCGGCGGGCGGCCTACGTAAGCATCAGCAGCGCAGCGGCCGCGCGCAAGCCTCTGCCCAGCCGCCAGCTTCCGCAACTGCGTTCTGGCAGCAGCGGGGGGGCCAGCGCAAGACGCGCCGACGCCGCAGACGGCTCCAGAAACACCGCCTGCGCTGGACAGGGCCAGTGGCGCGACTGGCAGGGCGGCCTCCGCGCGCAGGCCGCAGCTCCCGCGCCGCCAGCTGCCGACGTGCAGCTGCCGAGCTGGGCCTAAAAGCCGTCGGCGGCCTTGCTCGGCATCTGCGCGCCGCGCGGATCGAGCTCCGCTTGGCCACCGCAATCGGCGCCAGCACCCGCTCCGCCGCCAGTGCTGGACACTCCCTCTTGATTGGCCCTGTTCAACGCAGACAGGCCAGTAGGCGTGGGTCAACCACCGGGGAGAGCGGCAATGTGGTTGGCCATCCGCGATGCATCGATGTCTGGCGGCAATCGGTCCGAGCGCAGCGTAAATTCCACGCCCGACAACGCCCGGCAACGCAACGCCTCGACGAGCTCCACAGTGCACAGATGCCACTGGAACTACTGCGACAGCAGGCAGACCAGCAGGCCAAGCTGCGTGGAGTTGGGCCGAGACGCCGACTAATCCTCTTCCGGCGCCGGCTGCCGCGTCAGCTACACCCCCCGCAGCTGCTGCTAACAGCGGCCTTCGTCCACGGCGAGAGGCCTTCGTCCACGGCGAGAGGGTTGTACGATTGCAGCGCCGACGCATCTTGCGCCGTGCGTGCCAGCTGCAGCTTATGCAGCGCGCCGACGCCAGATTGGTCTTCTGTCTGGCGTGCTGCGGACCAGCCGACGTCATCGCCGACTTCTGCTTCGCTGGCGCAGATCGCGCACGCGCGGGCCCGACGCCCGCTGTGCCGGCCCGCGACGTGCCAGCAGGAGATGCGCGGCAGGAAGTCCATGGCCCGATCGCCACAACATCGCGCGATGGTGTGACCACTCAGCACAGCATGCGCGCACCGGTCGTGGACGCAGGCGACGCTCTGCCTGCCCTGTAAGGCCTGCAATCCAGGCAGTCCGACAACGGGATGTTGGAGACAGGCGTAAACTACACGCGCCTCGCCATCCCCGCACCAGGCGGCTACGAGATCCCCTGGGGCCCAGGCGCGATGCGCTTCGGCCTGGAGTCCGCTCCGAGCGGGCACCTTTGCGTCCCAGTCGACGACTTTGGCGAGCCCCAGCCGCGCTCCAGGGGCCTGCCGCCATAGAAACTCACGCTGCTTGCGTTGGGCAGCCGCAGCCAGGTTCACCGTGACGACGACGGACGAGAATCCAACGAGCTAAAGGTCCAATTTCTCAGTCCGAATGCGGAGCCCCCTGCGCGAAGCACTGACGGTTCCGCCGGCAACGGCCTGCGCGCCAGGTCGGACGTCAGTATTCCAACCTGCGGTCGGGGACTGCTGGCGCCCGCCGGCGTAGCAGCACCAGCACCACCTGGCGCAGACATGCGTATTGCCCCGCGCTGGGGCCTCGCGGTCAAAGGCACAGACATCTCAGGCGGCGCGGTGGGCCTCGATTGCCGCGGGGAGATCGAGGTCATCGTGTGCGACGCCACCCCGCGGACCCACGCGGTCGAGCAGGGCCGCCGCAATGTCCAGCTCATCTTAGAATGATGCAGCGACGATGCCGAGACTGGTCGCCCCCCGCCTACCCACGTCGTGTAGGGGGGCAGGTGGCTTCGGACACATTGGCATGACTTTCCTCCGTCACGACACCATCCCGAGCGATGTGTCCATCCCAGCTTCCATATGTCAGAAGGGCAGCTATGTTGCCGACTGCCCTGGGGAGCCGACTCACTACGGAGTCGCTCGGCCGGCCTCCAAGACCGACTTTGCCATTTTGTCCCGGCAGAGGAGGGCAGCAGCAGGCCCGGGACGTCCAGCGTGGCCCTGATAACAGGGACGGGACACAGCACAGGCACTGCAGGATCGCGACTACGGCGTTATCCGCAACGCCGACGCTGGTAGCGCAGTTCGGTCGTTATCGGATCCCACGCTTCCCATCGCCACCCACAGGATGTCTTGGATCACGTGCGACGCGAACAACGACGAGGTTCACCAAATCCGCGACTCTTCCCCAGTTGCCGTGCCCGCGTCAAGGACACAGGCGCCGAGATCGCGATTTCTGGTATCAGCGGTTTCCTTGGTATCGCCCCGCCGTGAAGCAGATGGAAGACGCGCGCGCTCCACTCGGGCAAGCTCAGGGCATGCCGCAAGCACCTAGCCCTTGGCTGAACACAGCATGGTTGCCTTCACCATGCTCACAGGTGCCCCTGCACCTCGCCGGCTGTGCAAGTGCGGCATCGAGCTGGAGGGGCGCGCTAACGACTGAGCGATCACGAGCCGACGGCTGAACCTAGCTTTGTTGAAGTTCCGCGAGGTGCGACGACTTGCGCCCTGCTGTAGTTGCACTTCAACGAGCAGCGGCGCGCCGCGGAAGGCGCGTCTTTGACGATGCGCACCATGGCGACTGGCAAGCGCGACGCCAAGCAGCGCATCCAGGACTCCACGCAGCACATCCACCAAGATCGTCGACCCTGGCCTCAGATCGCCAATGGCGAGTTCGCTAACCACATCGCAGGCCCCCGGGTTCGAGGCCATCCACCATCTCCTCACCTCGCCACGCTCGACCACGGCGTCGACATCATCCAGGCCTGTGGTGGGGGGGCTCGGACTAGCCAACTTGCTGTCCGACGCTATCTCAGGGCGGGAGAGGCTTTCGACGCGGTCATCAGCTGTGTCCTCAGCGACGAAAGCCAACAACGCGCAGCGGGGATGCGCATGCGACGACGCCGACCTCAGGTGGTCATCGTGGCCCCCGCGCGCCAGCCATTCGGGCGCGCTCGCCCCATCGGCCCTGGCAGCGCCCAAAAGGCCCAACAAATCGCCCCTGAACGGGGCGATGGGGCCCCCAGTATGGCCCCCAAACAGCCCAACTGGCGCCCGAAAGTGCCCCCGGATTCCTGACTGCCACGACAATCGCCAGCGTCGCCATTGCCCCGGCGCGCCTTCCTCTCCTCATCGCCGCCGCCGGAACTTCATCGTCGTGACCGTCCTCGTCCTTATCCTACTTCTCTTCCTCGTTGCCCCTCAGTATTCCCCCCCCCCTCGAGCTTCATCATCGTTTCCTCCTCGTGCTGCTCTGCTGCTCCTCCTCCTCAGCCCCGTCGCCCTCCCCCCCCCCCCCGCCCCCTCCTCGCCCTCGTCGTTCTTATCCTCGTCGTCCCGCGCCTGCTCCCATGCTCCCATCATTGTGCTCCTCCTCCTCCTCCTCCCCCCCCTCGCCCTCCTCGGTCTCGCCCGTCTGATCTCGTCGTTCTCTTCCTCGTCCCGCTCGCCCCCTTGTCTTCGTCAATGATCGTCCTCTTCATCGTCGTCGCCGCCCGCATCATTATGCGTCGCCCTCTCCCCCGCGCCCCCCCCCCCTCTCCATTCTCTCTCTCTCTCTCTCTCTCTCTCTCTCTCTCTCTCTCTTTTTCTCTCTCTCTCTCTCTCTCTCTCTCTCTCTCTCTCTCTCTCTCTCTCTCTCTCTCTCTCTCTCTCTCTCTCTCTCCTCTCTCTCTCTCTCTCTCTCTCTCTCTCTCTCTCTCTATCTTTTTTTTTGTTTTTTTTTTTTTTCTTTTTCTCTCTCTCTCTCTCTCTCTCTCTCTCTCTCTCTCTCTCTCTCTCTCTCTCTCTCTCTCTCTCTCTCTCTCTCTCTCTCTCTCTCTCTCTCTCTCTCTCCTCTCTCTCTCTCTCTCTCTCTCTCTCTCTCTCTCTCTCTCTCTCTCTCTCTCTCTCTCTCTCTCTCTCTCTCTCTCTCTCCCCCCCCCTTTCCTGGCTCTCCCTCCCACTCCTGATCCTCGTCGTCGTAATCCTCATTGTCATTGCCGTCGTTGTAGTCGCCGTTATCATCCCCATCATCGCCTCCGCTGCCGTCAGCATCATCATCATCGTCGTCACCGCCCCATGATCATCTTCATCATAATCACCATGGCCGTCCGCGTCATTTGCGTCAGCAGTATCATCAGTATCATCATCATCGCCATCGGCGCTATGGTGCTTGGTGTCTGGTGCTTGGTGACTGGTGTTTTGGGGTTGGCGTTTGCCGTTTGGTGTTCGGTGTTTTGTGTGTGGTGTTTGGTGTTTAGTGTTTGGTGTTTGGTGTTTGGGGTGTGGGGCCACTTGTTAGGTCAGGTTTTTTTTTTTTTTGGGGGGGGGGCTGAAAAGGGTCTCGCCCGGAGAGCCAGCCGCCTCGGCATGTTGTTACTTTTCATTTGGAGAACTAACATTTTATCCAGAGAACCAATTCTCTTCCCAGAGAACCGCTGTTTTCCCAGTGTTCCAATCCACCGGGAGTGCCCAGGCTGCCGCGAGGAGAAGGAACGCGATTGCGTTGCGCGCGCTCGCGGGTTCAGCAAATGCAGGCTTGTCGGCCCTTTGCATGGGGCCGTTCGCGCGCTGGCCAGCGCCCGCGAGCACTGGCGCGACCTGGACTACCGCGGCACTCCAGCGGCTCGCAGGCGCAGCTACAGGGAGGAACCGACTTGGGAGCAGATGGCGAAGCCGCCGTGCCACCGCCACCCTCAGGTACACCAGGGGCCAGCTCGTCCTTCAGTGTTGGGGCTCAGAGCAGCGTTTGGCGACTGCTGCTGGGCCGCGTAGTTCCTGTTCGGGCAACTGCGCCACCGGGCCAGGACTACGAGCCAGCCCAGTTACAGGGGAAGTGCCGAGACGCACGGCGCGACGAGCCACCGACGGCATGCTTAGCCATCCGACTCCATCCGATTAAACTTGCTTCGACGTCGCCACGTCACTGCGAGCGTCGCGTGGGGGCTCGCATGAGACGCGCCTGCGAGAGCAGCGCGCGTCGCACCTTCGGAGGTGGCGCGCCGCGAAGGTAGAAATGGCGCGAGCATTGCGCGCGGCCAACACTACCCAGGACATCTTTGACCTCATGCCCACATTGGTAAATAACTGCAGGGAGTGCCGCACGTGGCAACCACCAGCTCACCTAACGGTCCATGCACTCCGACTCAGCGATTCAACAAGGAAATCGAGTGCGACATCTTTTGCTACAAGGATCGCATGATCATGCGTCTGATATGCCGCGCTTCACGTTGGCGCAACGGCCAAGAGATCGACTCCAAGCGCACTTGGCGCTTCTTGCAGCCATCGACCGATCATGGGTCCAGATCTTCGGCGCGATGGAGACGGTTATCGTGGGCGGAGAGGGCGCCCTGACTTCGACCTACTTCGTGGAGGGCTCGCAGGGGCGAGGGGCTGAGGTGGATATGCGCGCGCCGCGACAGCGTGCTCGCTTCATTGAACGACGAGGCTATACTGCGCCATGCGCTTCGCCGCGGAGGAGTAGCTAGAGCGCGAAGGCTTTGTAGCCAACTTCGACTCTGCGCTTGCTCGCGCCATATTTGCAGGCAACAGCCTCACCTGCGCTGGCGGCGTCACGCCATGCAGTGCTGTCTTCGGGAGGCATCCGGCTATGCTGCCACCGCTGGAAGCAAGCGAATCGCGCGAGGCGTTCGGCGCGTGTGTCGCCAGCGCCGACCCGCCTGCTGGAGTGGGAGCGCTTCCCGGCCGATCGCAGTGGCGAGTCAGGGGGGTCTCACTGCGTAGCATGGCGGAGGCAACGTCCATCTCCTGCGTCAGCCGTGCCCTGCGGACACGCGCCACCGAGTTCGGCGAGGGCCGCGTCGACGTTGGCGACCAGGTGGAGATCCACAGGCCTCAGCACGCAGAGGACGCATCAGGCTGGGCGGGCTGCGGGTCCGTCATATCTGTCGAGCCGGCTCGAGGTAAGGTGGCGGTCGAGCACCGCCGAGCCGACGCGATGGCGGTCGAGCGCCGCCGAGCCGACGCGATCTGCAGATAGCAGGACGTTTGGCCCTTCATCGGCGTCGTCTTCGATACGTGGGCATCGGCTTGGCTAGAGCTGGCCTGGGCGGGGACCGAGTGGAGGACTTCGCAGAGCACATCATGCAGGGCCCAGGCGCCGGGAACCTCGGCCACTGGGGGTGGATGAGGGGGCGCGAAGATGACCGCGCAGACGCGGCAACGCCCAGACATCCTCGAAACTCGACGCCACGTGCCCCGAATGTTTTCAGCTACCAGACGTTCGTGCCATGCGTCTAACTACGCGGCCAGATATGTTGGAGAAAATCCAGGTGACACTCAGCAGATCCACTTGGACAGCGTCGAGTTCGACGCCCGCGCTCTCGTCGGCGAGCAGCGGGAGGCCGCTCGCATGATTCAATTCATCTTGGGTGGCGAGACACTTGTGGCAGCGGAAGTGGGACAGGGTCCAGATGGGGTGTTCGATGATTGTGTTATCGACGCTCTTGAGGACGCTGTCGGCGCCGCTGTCGGCCATGCCTGAGGAGGCCGGCAGCGACTTCTCCGGCCGGGTCCAGCAGGTTCTGTTGGTAGCGTGGCACGAAGTCGAAGGGGCAGAAGACCTGGCCCAGGAATTGGGGGCGCTGGAGAGCGACGACAGCTAGCAGATGACCTGCGCTGCTTTCGGGCACGCTGCGGCCTGTCTGGTCCGTCGGCCTCGCGAGTGGCCCCAGCGCCTCGAGACGCAGCACTAGCGCCAAGGCGTCTACGCGCAGTGCCGCTCTTACCTGCGCGGCGCCGCCCTGGGCGATTTCGCCGCGCTAGAGGAGGAGGACAAACGAGGAAGACGCGTGGAGCTGGGCCTTGGCCCAGGGGCGCGCGAAACATTCCTGACTTTCAACGAGGAAGCGCCCAGCAATTGCGTCGCCGGCAGTTCTTGGAACGCCTTGGCGCGCGCGCCACCTTCAAGACCGCGAACATTCAGCGCGACGCCGATCTCCTGACTAGTCAAAGGGTGTCCAGGCTGTCCAAGGAGGTGTCCGCAGTCATTCCCGAAGATCTCATCATCTGGGTCAAGTTCAGGCGCTTCGAGCGGCGACCATTCAAGGGCGCCCGAAACGCCGCGGACCCCGAAGCACCGGAGAGGTCGCGACGGCAAGACCGCGCGGTTCATCTGGCGCCGCATGGCGCTCAGAGCATTCCGCGACATGGACGTTCGCGCCCTGAGGACGTTCGCGTGGACGGCCACGCGCGCCTCGCAGCGCGCGCAGCCTAGACCCAGCCCTGGCGCGCCGCCAGGGCTGGGTCCACGTCGCCGTGGACGTCGAGGTGGCGCCCCAGCAGGGCATGGCGCATGCCGACAAGCAGGGGACAGGTGAAGCACCACGAGAGGTGAACTGCACCCTGCCGCCCAGCAGCGCAGCTTTCCTCAGGCGGGCGCCTGGCCACGCGCCCTTCGACGAGGACCGTGCGTCTGCGCTGCGTCGAACGGGGCGCGGGCTGCAAGGGCGCACCCTGGGCCTTCTCTACGAAGCTCGCACGGGTCACGCGCGCACCAGAGCGCAGCGCCAAACCCGCCAGGCGGGGCCCGGAGCTCGATGTCAAGCATGAGGCGTCCAGCAACTGCGACGTCGGCGATTTAAAGCTTCCGCTCGCGGTGTCCAAAAAGGCCGAGGATCTGAAGGCCGCTGGACATTGCTGAGCACGTCGACAAGCTCATCGGCCGCGTCGAGAGCGTTCTCGGCCAGATGTATGAGGACTGCGACGACTTCACCAATTGCGTCGCCCACCAACGCCGCAGCGCCGACGGCGCGGTGGCGCTCGACCAGGACGAGTACATCGACGCCCTCGTTCCGATCTGGCACGTGGCTCTGGTCAAAGCGAAGGCTGACGAGTCCGCGGGAGGTCAAATGATGCCCGACCTATTCGTCTCCTGGCTGGGAGCAGCTGCCGCGCGCGGACTAACCAGCGCCCGCGTCGCAGCGCGCATTGCGGCGCTGCCGCGGGCCAAAACAAGCTGCTTGTACGACGTGCTGCACAGCTCGATTCTGCGGTCATCGCCATGCAGAAGACAGGGCGCGCGTCGCCTTTCCAGCCGTGGGAAGCGCTGGCCAGATCTGCGCGCACGGCGACGGGTCCTTCAAGAGGGAGGAGGAGACGGGGTGGGGCATGGGGGGCGCCGTCTACATGCGCCTCGGCGAGTGCCGCCAAGGAGGTCTGCCACCTGCTCGATGCCGCGAGCCGCTTGCAAAGACTTGCGCGCGGGTCCTCATTCGTCTCCGAGCTGCTCGCAGCGCGTGGCGGAGCTAATGGGTCGCGGGCCAACCTCCTCGCGCCCCGCGAGATGATTCGGGGCGCTTTCTCAGCCGAGGAGATGGTGGGCCGGGGGGGGATGGGGGCCGCGCCATGCCGGCAACCCCAGTCGTGGACGGGATGTCCGTCTTCGGGGCCATCGCCGCGGATCCTGCGCGCCCCCCCCCAGCGCGCGGCGCGGCAGGCCGCCCGCGCCTGCTCCCCGACCAACTCCGCGCCAAGCAGATCACCGACGCGCTTCGGCGCGATGCCCACGGCGCGGGGGCCGCCCCCATGGCGCGGGGGGGCGTCGGCCAGGAGCTGGTCTTGGACGCGATGCGCGGGGGGCTCACGCACGACCGCGCCGCGGTCAGTCTCAGCGACGAGGGCCGAGGGGAGACCTTGCCCAGCTCCCGCCACAGCGACCTCGGGACTGATGAGGGGCAGTTTTCGCCCGCGGATTGAACAGCCGCAAGTTCATTGCATCATGCCGCGGCATTAGCTGTCACTTATCGGTTCGCCGACTCAACTGTCACTTTTCGGTTTGCGGCAGCGGTTGTTGCTTGTCGCTGCGCCGCGTCAGCTGTCGCTTCTCGGCTGCAGAACGTCGCGCCGGCGGTCGCACGTCGCGAACTGCGCTCGCGCGCGCGATGTGGGGAGAGGCAAAAACAGCCGCGTAGCATGAGTCGTGTTCGCGAATGCGAAGTAGCAGGACGCGTGAGCGAAAATCGCACAAGGCGAACTGCTGTCGCAAATGCGATTTAGCGAGTCATGCAACTGGGGGTTTGCACCATGGAGCGTTCTCGTGGAGCAGCAGATTTTGGCGTGCAGCACGTTGGCCATCTCAGTGTGCCCCCCCAGTTGTCTGCTCTTCCCGTTCCTCCTGTAATCTGGGAGACCCTGTCAGTAGAAGGCCCCTGGTTAGACCCGCCTTCCCTCTCGGGCTACGTCAGCCTGTTTCGGCCTGCTCTAGGAACCATGCCGGGAGTAGTTGTCGCCCCGTCTTCGCATGCCGCAAAATCGGTTCATTGAGTTTGGCATTTTGGGGGCCAAGGTGCCTTTGGGCGACGTGAAGTCTGGCCTCCCAGAGCATTCCGGAATTCAGGTGTCCAATCTCAGCGCAAGTGTCTATGATGCTTCGTTGGTGGCGGCGCTGCTTGCGCGCTGCAGCCGAGGGGGCAGTGGCAGATATGCCTGAATACCAGACTCGAACGGTAGGTAGCCTCTGTCATCTTCGGTCCGCTTTCTGGCTGTCAGCGTTCTCCCATTTGCCTGCCGAGCTTTCCTTTTGCGGGCCCGATGCCGTTTGGCTCAAACCCAGCCAGGCACCAACCACGTATTAGATGCGTAGCACCCGTATTCACGTCCGCTCAGGACGACCGCATCCGCTGACCCAACCCTCGTTTCCGTAGTCATCGCTTTGTCCCCCTCTTCTTTGTCGCACTATTGTCCTCCACGCCTTCTTTCGTTTTGTCTTTCTCTTAGTTGTCCTCCACGTTGTCCTTATCCTCTTAGTCTTAGGTGCCCTCCCCCATTCGTCCCTCTACTCGTGCTCCTCGTTCCTATTCTTTTGGTCGACATCCTCCTTCTCGTCCTCCCTGGTGGCCTAATGCTGTCCTCCATGCTGGTTTTCACTTTGTACTTCTCCTAGTAGTTTTCCCGCTTGACCCCGTCCTCTCCCCGCATTGTCCAACTTTCCATTTTCGTCTCCTTCCTCCTCGATAGCGTTGTCCTCCTCGTCGTCGTCCCGCTCTCCCAATCTCGACTTACATGTTGTTTTTTGCCACCATTATTCGTTGATGTTGGTCGTCTTTTATCTTGTGCCACTTACCCGTGTGTTCATTATCCTTGTCATCGCTGTCGTTTTTCTCATTGTAGTCCTTCTGGTTTTCGCTGTACCCTCGTCCCACATACTGGCCTTGTTCTCACCCGCCTCCTTGTCGTCCTTATCTCTTTTCGTCTCTTCTTCGTCTGATGTGCCGAGTAGACAAAAACAGCGTTTCTCGTTTGTCTCTGGTCCTGTTTGTTTTCAGTTCGAGGAAGTTGCGGTCGTTATTGGAGGTTCTATCGCCCCGAGATGCTCTGCAGCACTTGCGTGTTGTTGATCGGTTTCCATGGGTGCCCGAGTCGTCCCGAACGGCCGCAGGAGGTCCAAGATATGACCCGAAAATCACCAGGTGTCGACGAAGAGATGGTGAGGATTATGTGTGGATATCGTGGACAGGGCCATGGGACCTCCCCGATGTCATGCCACCCCTCTTTTTCTTTCAGTGCACTCCCCGGCTCCCCCTCGTCCGCGCACATCCCTCGGGCCATGACGCGCTAACCCCCCTCTTGCCGCCACCTTCTTGAGCGCACCCGAACATAGGCGTATCGGTAGTGGTTTTTGGAAATCAAATTCAGGCGTTGCAGTCCGTCGGAGTGGCAGTGTGTATGTTTGGCACCTGGGTGTACAACAAGAAGGGCGGCGTTTATGATGGCGCGCGTCGGGACCACGTTCGCCCAGGTGCCACTGCTGAGGTGTCTCGCAGTTTTGACGTCGTGCGCGCCACTAAGACCGCCGCAACGGGGCATGCACGGCGCCACAATTATTCTGTCACCGCCCCTTCTTTTCTTACTGCCTGATCGGCGAGTGTCAGGGTCGCAGTGCGACGTCATTGCGCTTGATGGAGAGCGGCTTCCAATCAATGGGTCCGCTGCGCGAGCGACCTGGAGCAGCGTCCGCTCCCTCACCATCTTTCTTCTGCTTCCTCCTCCCTCAGAGTTCGAATGCTGCCTGACGGAAGAAAGCCAGACAAGCCCTCATCTTCGTCGTCGTCATCGTCTTCGTCCTCGTCGTCGGCGCAGACGGTACGCACCACATCGGCCCATCGTTCACACGAGCGGGCCAACTTGCCAAGGTTAGGCAGCCGTAGTATCAAACTACCTTACTTCCTCCTCTTCCTTATCCCTCCCACCGGGTGCAGAAGGGGCAACGTGGTGGCCGAAGCCTCACGCAGGACGATCTTACAAGACAGTCGCCTCCGTTGACCACGGGCACGCGTGTCTCACTCGTCGGGTCCGTGCCCCTGCCCGTTCCACCTCGCCTGAGGCCCCCCGCAGCGGCGCTGAGTGTAGCCGCGCCTCGCGCTTCGCGGGCTGGATTGGAGTTACTTCTGCAGGAGGCGACACGAGGGCGCGAAGGAGGCCGTGCATCGCGCTTCGCGTGGAGCGAAGCGCCGCAAGCCAGATGACTTCGCCTTTGCTTCGACCCTTCGAGCTCCGTCGAGCTCTATGATGACGATGGTGACGAGGAGGAGGTGGAGGAGAAGGAGCAAGAACGCCACACGCGTAAGCGTAAGGTCTGCCCTTCGGCGTGCCCAGCTCTGCAGGCACGGGCCTGCGCGCAGGCGCCCGCACCACGCCCCTGCCGCGGCACTCGCGCGCCTCCAGGAGCGCCGTGCAGAGGCCGACCTGGATCGAGTGCTGCCGGAGCTGGTCCTGGTGTCGGAGTCGGGGGCGGCCGTGACCGGAGCCGCCATGGACCTGGCCGCTACGATCCCAGGGTCCGTGCAGCCGTTGTGCGTCGACGTGCCCCTCCGCCGCCCCCGCTCGTCCCGCTACCGGGGCACGGCCACTGCCGCAGGGGAGGCGGAAACGGCGGCGGCCCGGGGCAGGCGGACCAGGCACGGGAGCCAGGTGCTGATCGTAGCTCTGGACACTCAGGGCCGCCTGGGCGCCGAGACGCACCAGGCTTTCGAACACCTGGCCACGCACGCTGGCGCAGGGCTGAACCTAAAAAGTGTTATTCGTTTCCGTTTTGTTTTCGTTTTCCATCGTTTTGTCTTCGATCCGCCTTTCCAGCAAAACGAAGTCGAAACGAAAACGGCCCACGAAATCGCCAAAACACCGTTTAGGTCCACCCCTGCGCTGGCGCGTGCCTCCAGGACCAGTGGGCCGCGCCGTCCTGTCCTGTCATGCGGGATGTCTCCGCAGGAGCAGGGGCAGGAGCAGCAGCAGGAGCAGGATGGTGGTGGTGGTGGTGGTGCTGCTGCTGAAAAGGAGGATGAGGAGGAGGAGTAGGAGGAGGAGGAGGAGTAGGAGTAGGAGTAGGAGTCAAGCTAGCCAGCTCGAGCGAGTCAAGCATGGCATGCCCAGTCCCACCCGCCCTCCCACAACATAAGAAGCAAAGCTGGCACAACTGGGGGCCGAAGTCACACCGGCCAGCCGGTTTGGTACAGCTGATGCGGCCGCGATGGCGGTTGCCGACGGGAACTGGCGAGCGCGTGTTGAATGCCGCGCACGCATTGCCAGACGAGTCGAGAATGGCCCGGTACACCGCAGGAAGCCAGAGGTGGCCGGAGGAAGCCCGACGGTCTGACAGGACACCCCAAAGCATTTTTGTGAAAAAGCATTGGGTTTTTGATGTTTTTATGTTGAAATGCTTGCAAACACACGGTGTTCGGTAGGATTCTGACATGAACGCGCGAGTGTGCTCTTTGTGGTATTTTTTGCACAGGATTCGCGGCCTGGGTGCATGACAGAGCATCGCGAGTGCACCGCGCGATGATGTGAAATCGCTGGATTTGACCGAATTCTTAAGATTCCTATGGTTTTCCTATGATTTCAGCAAGAGAGCCCGGGCGGGAAATTTGTACAATTTTTGTGAAAAAGCATTGGGTTTTTGATGTTTTTATGTTGAAATGCTTGCAAACACACGGTGTTCGGTAGGATTCTGACATGAACGCGCGCGTGTGCTCTTTGTGGTATTTTTTGCAATGGATTATCGCCGTGGACGACAGGACGTCCATGTCGAGAGGAAAAAATAAAAAAATGTTGATTTTGTATTGTTTTTTACAGGTTAGGATGGGACCACCCGGATGCGGCCCCTATCGGCCGGCCTGAGGGGGGAGTAGGAGTATATTCTAATAAGGAATAAGGATAGGAGGAGTAGGAGTAGGAGTAGGAGTCAAGCTAGCCAGCTCGAGCGAGTCAAGGCATGGCATGCCCAGTCCCGCCCGCCCTCCCAACATAAGAAGCAAAGCTGGCACAACTGGGGGCCGAAGTCACACCGGCCAGCCGGTTTGGTACAGCTGATGCGGCCGCGATGGCGGTTGCCGACGGGAACTGGCGAGCGCGTGTTGAATGCCGCGCACGCATTGCCAGACGAGTCGAGAATGGCCCGGTACACCGCAGGAAGCCAGAGGTGGCCGGAGGAAGCCCGACGGTCTGACAGGACACCCCAAAGCATTTTTGTGAAAAAGCATTGGGTTTTTGATGTTTTTATGTTGAAATGCTTGCAAACACACGGTGTTCGGTAGGATTCTGACATGAACGCGCGAGTGTGCTCTTTGTGGTATTTTTTGCACAGGATTCGCGGCCTGGGTGCATGACAGAGCATCGCGAGTGCACCGCGCGATGACGTGAAATCGCTGGATTTGACCGAATTCTTAAGATTCCTATGGTTTTCCTATGATTTCAGCAAGAGAGCCAGGGCGGGAAATTTGTACAATTTTTGTGAAAAAGCATTGGTTTTTTTGATGTTTTTATGTTGAAATGCTTGCAAACACACGGTGTTCGGTAGGATTCTGACATGAACGCGCGCGTGTGCTCTTTGTGGTATTTTTTGCAATGGATTATCGCCGTGGACGACAGGACGTCCATGTCGAGAGGAAAAAATAAAAAAATGTTGATTTTGTATTGTTTTTTACAGGTTAGGATGGGACCACCCGGATGCGGCCCCTATCTGGCCGGCCTGAGGGGGGAGTAGGAGTATATTCTAATAAGGAATAAGGATAGGAGTAGGAGTAGGAGTAGGAG